>RJWM01021077.1:0-35968 GCA_004363535.1 Dasyprocta punctata
TCTCAAACACATGTTGACACTGGAGCTGGGGAAAGAGGAGGAGGACTCAGAGAGCTACAGTGGTAAGGGAGGGTTGACTGGAGGTCATTGGGAAGCGGGGAGCATGGGGAAGGGCTTCCATCTTGGATACTAGAAAGAGAAGGCTGGCTGAATGCTGGCTTGTCCTGGAGGGGACCCACTTCCTGACCCATCTTTGGGGAACCACCTACCATCTAAGCATTCTGGCAGCTCTCCAGAGGATACTGGGATGTGGGGGGATGTGGACACAGTTCGAGGGAGGGAGAGATGGGGTAACCTTGTTCCTCAACCAGGGGGAATCTGCATAGAACTACTGGGAGATTTCTCATGAGCTGGAACAGCAAGGGACCCTCTGTTGTTGTTAGATGTCTACACATCAGGACACAGAGGTCCCACCTAGGGAATCTTTTTGCATACTTACACGAAGCATGGCTATGTCCGAGGACACTGGATGAGTCTGCTTTGAGTCTGGGGGCATCCTAACTTCCAATCAGTCTGGAACTTGAATAAATTATCACACATCCATGCAATGGAATATCATGCAGCCAGGAGAAAGGACAAGCTCAATCTCTGTATCGCTCTACCAAAACATCCTTAAAACATAACACAGTAAAGCATAGAGCAGGACTTCTATGATGAGTCCTTGACATTGATCTGCAGCCTCTGGAGGGCAGACTGGAGAAGTAAAGAGGTATTGTTTTTTTTTCCTTATGATTTGTTGTCTAATATACGGTTAATTCCTAGCTTACAAACAATTTCCATTTTGGGAGAACACTTGTAAGTTGAATTCATTAAGTCTGATAAAGCAAGTTTTATTCATTTTGACACAAATATACAGTGTAAGGCATGGAGCAGCAAACACACAAACAGACTTCACATATTCCATGATCTTTTCCTTGTTCTTTAGAATTGTGCCAATCGTTGAATGATTCATGTTATAACCCTGAGCGATGTCTACCATCTCTTCACCTCAGACTAATCTCTCAATATTTTCACTTTTGTTTCCATGGTTACTGCTTTGCCCTTCCTAGCCTTTCAGATCTCCAGTGATGAGTTTTTCTTATTCCTCTTGCTTCTGGACATCCTGGGCTCTGATTGAGCACTGTACTGCTGTACACTGTCTCACTGTACAGTAAACACACAGCAGCACAGCTGTGACAATGTCCAGTGGACACATGGGCTTCTGCCATGATTTGTTTAGGTCTGTGAATATTCCAATGTAAGGTCCATTCCTATCTGAAAGTTTGCAACTTGAATGTTCTTAAGTTGGGGACTTACTGTATGACAATGAGCATATGGCACTTTCTGTAATGGTTAGTCCTGATTGTCAACTTGACTGTCTTCAGAGATGACTAAGAGATTAGTAAAACACACTTCTTTGTGTGTCTGGCAAGGTCATGGGGGTATAACCTTGGGGACTGTATCAGGCCCCTGGTATCTTTGTCTCTGGGCTTCTCTGTCCTCTGTTTCCTGTATGCCATGACATGAGCAACTTTCCTCCACCACACCTTTCCACCATGAAGTTTTTACCTTGGAATCAGATGGCTTTGGACTGAAACTTCTGAAACTGTGAGATAAATTGAACCTCTGCAGGTAGAAAGTATTTTGTTCCAGCAATGGGAAGCTTACCAACACGCTTTTATAATTTAAAGACTCTAATGCATGTTTTTATAAAAGATCAAGTTGTTCTCAGACATGTTTAAGCCTAAAAGAATTTTATATCTGAACCCCAGTACCCCAGCTCATGGTAAGTATCTGAAAAAAATGTTGGAAGAATGATTGAGAGAAGAACAGTGGAGTGTTTGGTCCAATATCTCACTTCTTGCATGATTTGTAAATTTAAATAAAATAGGAAGCTTGAAGCTGTCAGTCATTAGTGAAAAATTCATCACTGGGGGTCAGGATTGAGTGTAAGACATTCTCACCACAGGAAAGCACCTTTCCCCAGCCACTGTCCTTGCCCTGGAGTAGGTTGAGGGTTGGTCTGATAGTTTGGAGACAAATAACTGTCATGTTTCTTCATGTGACCATTTTCTTCCTATGTAGCTGACAGTCCACTACTGTAAAGAGAAAGAGAGACTGGGAAAGACAGAGAGAGAGAGAGAGAGAGAGAGAGAGAGAGAGAGAGAGAGAGAGAAGGAAAAAGAGGGAGAGGAAAACAGGAGAGGGAGAGAGAGGGAAACAGAGGAAGAGAGAGAGGGAAGGAGAGCAAGAGAAAGAGAGAGAGAGAAGGAGTGGGAAGGAAAGAGAGATAGAGACAGAGAGAGCGGAGCGCTGTTCTTTGGGTGCCCCATGACGTTCAGCCCTGTCACTGTGACAGGGGAGAGTGACACTACCCTCGATAGAGCATCTTAAGACTTGGACAGAGCAGTTCTCTATGGTTGTGATTTCCTAGAAATAGCTTCCCTCTTCCTTCCTCTGAACAGGTTGCTCATGAGTCCTTTGACAGCTCTGACTTTGCCTGCAGAGTGGGTGCTTCATGTTGGGATGGTGATGGGGGTGGAAGGAGGGAGGCGGATGAGTCTTCCTTCCTCCAGTTTTCATCCAGCCTCCTCCTCTGCATGGTCAGGGTGAAGAGCTCATGCACCCCTGATACTGCATCCTGTCTGGACTTTTCCCACTTCCTCTCCTGTCCATCTGTGTTTCACTGAGCCAGATACGGTGCCCTCCCCAACCCCCACTCTCCAAAGTGCATTCATTTTCATGTTCCCTTTTCCATATTTCCATGTTGCAAGTAACAAGAAACCAGAGTGTTATTTCTCCAAATGTTTCACAGGAGCCTGCTTGAACATATATTTGATCACATGGCTGACTACCGTGGAGAAATGCTAGGTATTCTGGTAGACGAAGGGACAGGATAACTTAGGAGTAGGTAGCAGTTTCTGTTGTTAAATAATGTTTCCCCCATTTTAAAAAATTTTGTGTCCCCAATGCATAACACATGGAAAATACAGAAAAATACAAAGAAAGTTAAATAACAAATCGCCCTATAATCCCTCCAGTTAAAATTATCACGATATGTGTAAAATAGTATACTTTGCATATTCTCATGCAGTTTTTCTTTTCGTGTAACACTGTGTTGTCAATGCACTTTCATAACTAGAAATAATCATTTGTCCTCTAATTTTTCCCCAACTGGAAAAATTTTGTACAACACACACACACACACACACAGATCCCTGTGATAGTTCATTTTCTGTTGTTTTAACTGAATACCACAGACTGAGAAACTTATGAAGAATAAAGGTTGATTCAGCTCATCGTTCTCGACACTCGGAAGTTCTAGAGCCACCTGTGGCGAGGGCCTTCTTGCTGTGTCGTAACCTGGTGGAGGCATCGCATGGTGAGACTCAGCAAGCGCATGAGCCTGAATCTCTTTCACTTTTTGTTAAGCCATTAATGCCGGCAGAAAGACCGTACCCCCATGACCTCATCTAGTCACAGCTACCTCCTGGAAACTCGCCTTGGTCCCACCTCGCAATGCCTACAGGAGGGTTAAGTTTCAACGTGAGTTTTGGTGGAGGTGCTCAAACCCTAGCAATTGCTTATTATCACAATTCTCAGAGATAACTGTTACCACTTTAAAAGTAATTTTTAGACTTTCTACCCATGCACATGCATGCTAGGATAGAATCCCTAATGGGTCTTGGCTTGCTGTGTCTACACCACTGTTCACAGTACGTGGAAGAATGGCCTATGCAACTTGAATGTTCTTAAGTTGGGGACTTACTGTATGACAATGAGTGTATGGCACTTTATGTAATGGTTAGTCCTGATTGTCAACTTGACTGTCTTCAGAGATGACTAAGAGATTAGTAAAACACACTTCTTCGTGTGTCTGGCAGGGTCATGGGAGTGTAACCTTGGGGACTATATCAGGTCCCTGGTATCTTTGTCTCTGGGCTTCTCTGTCCTCTGTTTGACAATGAGTGTATGGCACTTTATGTAATGGCTAGTCCTGATTGTCAACTTGACTGTGTTATGGTTTAGATCTAAAATGTCCCCCAAAAGTCTCAGGTTTGGAGATGGAGCCTGGTTGGAGGGGGTGGGTCACTGGAAGAGTGTGACCTGAAAGAATGTGTTCTTGTCCCTGGCTCTTTCCTTCTCTGTTTCCTGGCTGCCGTGAGGTGAGCAGCTTTCCTCCTCCAAGCCCTTGCACCATGGTGTGTCTGCCTCGGAGTCAGCCAACAATGAACTGAACCCACTAAAAACTGTGGCCCCAAACCCCTTCCCTCCTTGAAATTGTGGGTGGTGGGTATGGTGTCTAGCAAAGGGAAAACTGACTAATAGGAGACGCCCCCAGTGATTACTCCTGGGATCCACACCCGATGGGCAGAGACAAGGTAGACTGATTAAATGTCCCTGGACATAGTTGTGTTTCATGGAAGTTGAAGGAAAAGACTCTCCAGGTGAGATGAGTGGGCCCCAAGGTGTAGACATCTTATAATGATGGAGGGTCCCTTGCTTCCCCAGTGCGTGCACGCGTAAACATGTGACTAATTTTTATAGTGAGATTCTTTTCACGTGTTATGTGTATGAAACAAACAGGACAATGACTATAGTCTGGTTTCACTTGGCTATCTGTGCAGGTCCTGGGTGAATTTGGGAGCAGTGCCCTGCCTCCTGGGCTGGGGGTGGGAGCTGTCCCTGCAGAGCACAGAAGTGAGAGGGCAGGATGCCAAGGCCAAAAGGATCAGTGGGGACACTGCTGAACTCAGGACAGCAGATTCCTGGGCACTTTCAGAAGCAGCTGTAGTGACTTCCAACCAAGTAGGCTGCTGTGGGTTTGTGCTTTAATAATTTGGGAGATGAAGAAGTACTTCAAGGAATATAGGTTGATAAGGTTGGGTATGAGGAATTATATAATATACAAATAGGAGTATAATATACTGCTTTTTTCATGTAATACTGTGCAGACTTTGGAAAAAGAGAAGGTGTCTGCTCTTTGCATTCTGCTGCATCCTGTGGGTGGATTATACTTTGCATCTCTGAGTCCCCCAGGAGAATCAATGGCCCTGACTAAATAATACTGCAAGAACGTCTTTGGCCTGCAGTGGCTTTTAGACTTGAGCGTGTGTCCCATTTACCCAAGGAGCTCATAAACATGAAGATTCTGGGCTCAATGCTGTATAACAAATTACCCCCTAAACCTAACAATTTAATACAACAATGAACATCCATTGCATTGTGTGGTTTTTGAGAGTCAGGAATCAGGGAATATTCTAGTTGGTTATTCTAGGTGACGGTCTCTTATGAGTCAAGATGTGGGTCGGAGCTTGACTGGGGCTGGAGGAGTTGTTTCCAAGCTGCCCATCAAGTCTGTGCTGACAGCGGAATTCAGTTCTTGAATATGCAGAATTCTCCATACGTTTGCTTGTGTATCCTCATAACATGGTAGCTGACATGACCCAGGGTGGGTGATCAAGGAGAAGCTGCAGATTTTTAATACACTGGCTCCATCAGTCATCCTGGTGCGTCTGCAGTATCTCATTGGTTACACAGATTGGGCCTCTTCCAGGTGAGAGGGGACTGCACACAGAGGTGTGGGTCTCGCTGATGATCACTGGAGCCTTGGACGCTGTGGCACCAGATAGTCTGGTCTCACAGGTGTAGGGTGAAGCTCAGGGACCCCCCCCTTTTCTTTCTTTCCTGGAGATTGAATCCAGGGTCAACCCACACAGGTACATCCCAGCCCCCATTTTAAAACTTTAATTTTGAGGCAGGGTCTTGCTAAGGCACTAAATTGCTCAGGTGGGGCTCAAACTTGTTATTTTCCTGCTTCAGCCTCCCAGAGAGCTGAGATTGCAGACAAGTGCCATCACACCTGGCTCATTCTCTCCCTGTTTAACAAATGCTCAGGAAATTCTTGTTGTGGGCATTCCAAGTAGCACTTTTCAAAAGACACCAGTATATTCATCATTGCATACATCTCTGAGAATATTCTTAGGACAAATGCCCAGAAAGTGAAGGAATACCTAAGCTTAAGACTGGTACTGACTCTCACACTGCACCCTAGACAGGAGCCTTGCTGTAGGTTGAACAGGAAAGGATGATCAAGATAATGGTGGGCAGATGGATTTTGTGCTTCTCTCCTAACATCAGCCAAACACCAAGGTCAGTGATAGTGGTGGGGGATTTTCGGTACCGGGAATCAAACTCAGGACCTCACGCTTACCAAGCAGGTACTGTGCCACTGAACTATATCCCTGGCCAGTGGTGGGGATTTTTGATAGCCAGAAAAATGCATTATTCTAGCACTGAATCACTTGCTCATAACAATCAGCACACCACACACACACACACACACACACACACACAGACTGGGGGTGGGTAGAGAGCGGAGTTTGAAGACTTGTAACAAAGACACTGGGCAGAGCTGTTACAGACCCCTGAGTCAGAAGTCAGAGAATTTGGGACCTTCTCGTTCCTCTTTTGTTGTGAGAACTTAGGTGTTCTCTTAGCCTCAATCAGTTTAGAAAATGGGGGTAATTATTGCAATGAGTAGGTATAACTCTGAGATTGAAAAAAAGGTTAAAAACCTAAATAATCACCTTTGGGTCATTTTGAGAACAAGATGATAACTGGGGAGCCTGTGGCATTATAGATTGTGTGTGCCACTCAGCACATCTTTCCCTCCTTCTGGTAATATCACTCAGATTTATTGTGGAGATCTATCTTATCTACCCCAAGTCAGTGCGGCTTGAGGTAGAGCTAGTCCTAGATCTCTGGCTAGGCCAAGTGAGCTCTGGTCAATGGGAACACTTATTGCAACTCCCTGCCACAATGATTGGTTCATACAATGCACATGTCCCTAACCAGTCCAATCAGGGTGAATTCCAGGACTCCTGAGACAGACTGATAAAGAAGTATCCCCCTACTGCCCCTGGAAGTCTTGAACTGATGGGTTGTAAACCAGGAGCTGCTGTCAGTCATTTCATTATGCTGGCAGAAATGTCTCCCTGAGAGTAGAGCCAATGTCAAGACAAAAAAGTAGAGAAAAACCAAGTCTTCATGCTGTCCTTTGAACATCTGGGTCAAACCACACCTGAGCTTCCAAGTTATACCAGCTGATAATCTTCCCTTCAAGCTTACAGCAGTCTGAGTTGGGTTTCTGACCTGTGCAAAGCTAGTGTACTTTGAATATCCCAGGTACAAGCAGTTTGGAATATGAAAAGCCCCATATAGCTGAAATTATCTGTATTAAATTTTCACACACTTGATATATTTGATGAAGGTGAGCCGAAGTTATGCTTTAGTGAGACTCTCTCATCCACTTCAGGAAAACAATTATTCATTATGTGAATTCAGACATCTGATTATTCTCATAGAAATAAACTCTCTTTTTCAAATCAGAGACTTTAGAATAGCACATCTGTTCTGCTGGACTGTGCATGCATTGAGCACCTACTGTGTACCAGACACTCTCTACCAAAAGGAGCTTATTTCCAATACACGAGAGGGAAAAAGCAATCAGCCAAACCCCAAATTAATAGAATGTATAGTGTTGGCTTTTTCTTCCATTCTTTTCCCACTAGGCCATTGACTTTTGCTTCAGGTTTCTATTAGAATTTGGTATGAGACTATAGTTGATTTAGCATGAAATTTCATGCGACAGGATAATTCATTGATGTAGTAATTTGTGTTTTGTTTTGCTGCAGGAAAAAAATCAGAATGGATGGGAGCTATTTGTAAATGCTCCTCTGGACTGAATACTACTAAGAAAGAGGAGAGTGAAGAGAAGCTGGGTAGGCATGCACTGTCTGCTACAACTGGTACTCACTAACTGTTCCTTTCATCCCTGTCTTCTGTCTGGCGGAACATCACGACAAACTAGAAGAACATTCATCTGCAGCAGCATGGTGCACTTAGGGTCCATCAAAACATAATCCATGGCCTGTGGCCTAAATACAAAGCCTGGGGATTCACAGCAGGCAGAGAAGTGGGTTGATGACCGCTTTTGGGGTTGCTGCAGAGTGTGTGAGATGCGATCAAAATATACAGTGAATGTTTAAGTAAAAAAATTCCAATGAAAGACACATTGCCATTAATGCCTTTCCAAATACCCACCTTGTTTACCTGTCTTTATTTCTCTATCTTTTTGTCTTCCTTTCTTTCTCTTTCTCTCTCTCTCTCCCTCTCTCTCCTTTCTTATTTTAATAAAACATTTGTTTTATTGAGGAAAAACAAACCTACGTGGATTGTAGAAGAGGGACTAGGAAACATTTAAAACATCTGGAGATACAGTTGACCCAATTATTCAAGGGGTTCTTGAGGTTGGATCTGCTGCCGCTAAGATGTCATTTTCTCTTTGGTGCCTGCTGATAGCATCTCCTTTTGGCTTGCTCAGGGTTCTCTCTTCCTTGTATAGTCAAAAAGACATTTTAGGATTCTTTTGGTGGACATTTTTTGGGTCTTCTGTGTAGAGGATTGTATCATCTGCAAATATTGATAATTTGACTTCTTTTCTTACACATATCCCTTTTATTTCTTCCTCTTGCCTGAGTGCTTTGACTAATGTTTCTAGAACTGTATTGAACAGTAGTTGTGAGAGTGGGTATTTTTGTCATTTTCCTGATTTTAGAGGGAGGCTTTCAGTTTTTCTCCATTTAATATTATGTTGGTAGTAGGTTTGTCATCAATGGATTTCATCAGGTTGAGATAAAATCTTTCTATATCTATTTTCTTCAAGGTTTATTTTTTATCGTGAACTTTGGAGACCACTACAAAGTGGCTCTGAGCAGGATTTAAAAGTAACTAATTGATCTTCTATGCTTATCTGTGAGTCTGTCCTAGGCCTAGGCCCCTTGCCTGGCAAAGGTCACTGATTCATAGTAAGTGAACCTCTATGAATCACTGGTCCTGGCTGAGGCCTGCAGTGACCTGTGATGCCAGAGATACCAGGGGTAAGATAAGGTCACAGCTGAGGACACCTGGCTCCAAACCCAGTTAAGTAGATAGAGACTGCAGCTGCAGGCATCTTACTCCTGCAGTCTCACTCCTACCACAAATGTCATCATGGAGATAAGACAGTTCTCCTTAATTGGCATAATTTACTACTTGGAGAAGTCTTTGAAGTGACTCCCAAGGTCCTGCTCATTTCCCACGCTTTCCTCAGTATCCCCTCTCCTTGTTTGGAAATGTGATAGATACTGGCTGCCAGAGAAGCTCTTTGTTTTAGCCCTCGTCTTATCCCAGAGTCAAGAACTCTGCAGAGGACTTTGATCCTCCTGGAGCCCTAAAATCATACCATTTGTCTCATTTATTTAAGCCTTCACTGTATACTCATTTGGGAGATTGGGGATCTAGGCCAGGTCCCCAATAATGAATGGGCATTGAATTTTGCCAAAGGCTTTTCCTGTGTCAATTGAGATGATCACGTGATTTTTGTCCTTGCTTTTGTTTATGTGATGTATTCAATTTGTTGATTTGCATATGTTGAAGCATCTCTACATGCCTGGAATGAAGGCTGCTTTGTCGTGATGTATGATGTTTTTGATAAATCGTTGCATCCTGTTTGTCAGTATCTTATCGAGGGTTTTTGCATCAATGTTCATTAAAAAGACTGGCCTATAGTTCTCTTTATTGGTTGGGTCTTTTTCTGGTTTTGGAATCGGGGTAACGCTAGCTTCGAGGAATAATGTTGGAAATATTCCTTCCTTTTCAATTTCACCAAAGAGTTAGAGGAATATTAGCATTAGAGCTTCTCTGAAGTTCTTGAAGAATTTGGGAGTGAATTCATTATGAACGGGGCTTTCTTACTTGGTAGGCTTTCTTTATTACTTCTTCAATTTCATTGTCTGATACTGCATTGTTCAGGGTTTTTATATCTTCTTTTTCCAGCCTTGATAGTTTGTATGTATCTAGGAATCTATTCATTTCCTCTGAATTCTCTATGCTACAGGTTCTTAAAGTAATTACTAATAATCTTGTGAATTTCAACAGAGTCCCCTGTGATTTCACCTTTTTCATTTCTGATTGGATGGATTTGGGTCTTTTCTTTCCTTTTTTTTTTGGGTAAAATTTGCTATAGTTTGTCTATTTTGTTTAGTCTTTCAAAGAACCAGTTCATTGATTCATTGTCTTTGTATTTTATTTTTTAATTTAATTTCATTAATCTCTGCACTGATCTTTATAATTTTCTCCATTATATTAGTTTTGTATTTGGATTATTCTGGTTTTCTAGGACTCTGAGGTGCATCATTAGATTATTTGAATTTGCTCTGTTTTTCTGATGTAGGCATTTACAGCTATACACTTTTCTCCTAGGACTGCTCTCATTGTGTCCTGTAAGTTCCGGTACATCAAACTGGCATTCTCTTTTGATTTTAGGATCTGTGTGATTTCTCCCTTGATTGCCTATGACCCAAAGATTATTCAAGAGGATATTAGTAGCCTGATGTGGTGGTGCACGCCTTTAATCCTAGCACTTGGGAGGCTGAGATAGGAGGAGCATTGTGAGTTTGAGGCCGGCTTGGGCTACAACGTAAGCACAAGGTTGGACCGAGCTACATAGTGCGACCCTGCCTCAAAAAATGAGGGCCGGGAGTTTGGCTCAGTGGCTTAAGCACCTGTCTGGCAGGTGCGAGGTTGTGAGGTCAATCCCCGGTGCTGCAAAAAAAAAAAAAAAAAAAAAAAAAGGTATTAGATTACTTAATTTCCTTGTGTTTGCATAATTTCTGTGGTTTCTAGCTTCACTGCACTATAATGTGATAATATGCAGCATGGTACAATTTCAACTCTTTTCCATTTACTTAAGTTTGTTTTATGGGCTACCAAATGATCTATTTTGGAGAAAGTCTCATGTGCTGCTGAGAGGAATGTGTATCCTGTGATTATTGGATGGAATACTGGGTTGATGTCTATCAAATCCATTTGTTCAAAGATTTGGTTCAATTTTGATGTTTTTTAATTGATGTTTAGTGTAGTGAATCTATTTCTTTTTTTTTTTTTTTTTTTTTTTTTTGCGGCGCCAGGGATTGAACTCACAACCTCACACCTGCCAGGGCAGGCGCTTAAGGCACTGAGCCAAACTCCTGGCCCTGGTTTTTCGAGGCAGGGTCACATTATGTAGCTCAGGCCGGCCTTGCACTCGCGTTGTAGCCCAAGCCGGCCTCGAACTCACAACGCTCCACCTACCTCAGCCTCCCGAGTGCTGGGATTAAAGGCGTGCGCCACCATGCCCGGCTAGTGAATCTATTTCTGACAGTGGATTATTGAGGCCCCTCATTTCAGTTGTATTGGTGTTACCTGATTTTTTTATCCATTAGTACTTGTTTTATGAAGTTGAGCATGTTGGTGTTTGGTGCATATAATCGTTGTTTTTCCAGTTGAATTGTTCCCTTAACCAACATATAGTGACTTTCCTTGCCTCTTTTGATCAGTTGTAGCTTGAAATCCACTTTGTTTCAAATTAGGATAGCTACTCCTGTTTTTTTTTCTGAGTTCCTGTTGCATGGAATATAGTTTTCCATCCTTTGATTTTTAAGTTGTGTATTTGTTTTTTGGATCAGATGTGTTTCTTCACTTGATCTTAGCCAAAAGGCCATGAAATGATCAAATGTGTTTCTTGCATATTGCGTATCACTGGGTTTTATTTCTTGACTCATTCTGCTAGTCTGTGTCTTTCTTTTTTTTTTTCTTTTTCTTTTTTCGTCACCGGGCATCGAACTCACAACCTCGCGCCTGACAGACAGGCACTTAAGCCACTGAACCAAACTCCCAACCGTAGTTTTTTGAGATAGGGTCACACTACGTAGCTCAGGCTGGCCTTGTGCTCGCGTTGTAGCCCAAGCCGGCCTCGAACTTACAACGCTCCTCCTATCTCAGCCTCCCGACTGCTGGGATTAATGGCGAGCGCCACCACGCCCGGCTAGTCTGTGTCTTTTGATAGGGGAATTGAGACCATTCACACTGAGAGTTATTATTAAAAGGCATTGATTTATTCCTGTCCTTGGGCTCTTTTCCTGGTACTGATTTCCTCCACTTTCTGCTTCACTGCTCATCCTGCCTGCTGTTCGTGTGTTCATTCTATTATATATTTTCTGGACATTGTTGGCATCATCATTTCTTTACAGAATATCCTTGAGAGCTATTTTTTATAATGCTGATTTGGTGGCCGTGGAGTTTATGAGGTACTCTTTGTCATGAAAATAACTTATTTCTGAATCAATTTTGAAAGAAAGTTTTGCAGGATATGTAAGTCTGTGTTGGAAGTTGTTATTTTTTTAAGGCTTGAAACATTTCACTGCAAGTTTTCCAGATCTTTAAGATTTGTGTTGAGAAGTCTGTTGTATTTCTAGTGAGTTTACCTTTTTAAGTGGTTTGTTCTCTTTCTCTAACAACTTTTAAGATTGCATTCCTGTGTTGAGCTTCTGGTATTTTGACTATAATATAATGTGGATAGGTTCTTTTTTGATTGTGGCTATTTTGGATTCTATATATATCACTTATTTGTATGTTTAATTCTTCCACAGTATTTGGAAATTTTTCTGTTGTTATTTTTGTAAACAGGTTTTTAAAAGTGCCCTTTGTGCTATCTTCTGATTTTTCATTTATTTAGTTAATCTTAGATTAGTCTTCTGTCATCTAGCAGTTGTTGAATCGATTTTTATGTTCTCTGAGTTACTGGTTTTTGAAATCATCTCTGTCTTCTAATTTTGATATTCTTTTCTCACATTCATCACTTCTGCCACCATATTTACACTATAATTTTTGATCCTCTGTGTTTTTGTTTGGAACATTTGCATTGATGTATAATTTGTTTAATTTTTGTATAATTTTGTATAATTTTATTTAATTTTGTTTAGTTCAGATAGCTTTTTATTAGTGTTTTCTGTTAACTCCCTGATTTTTTCATTATCTTGTTATCTGACTAGTTGTATTTTCTGTAAGTCTACCAAGCACCTCATTGATCTGTTTTTAAGTCTCCTCTGCTATGTACTTGAATAATTCAGTTGTATAGCTTTTGCTTTCCTCTTCCTCAGTGCACCATGGATTGGTTTCAGGGGAGTTAGGAGTTTTGGGAGGCACTTTGTCACCTTGTCTTCTCATGTTTCTATTGTCTTTTGTTTACTTTATTTTGTACTTAGGTATTTGGTTACTTAAGGTGGAAAAACTTTGTTGCTAGTATGGAGATTTCTTTAGTTAGTCTGCTTTTCAGTGATACACTCAGGGATTGTCTAACAATAGTCCTTTGCTTCTGTTTCAACATCTGATCACCTCTGTTGTTATGGGGAGGGGGATGTAGTGTAGTTGGTCCAGCACCCAGTTCTCCAAGAATGGACTGCAGCATTGTCAATGTCTCAAAAGCAGTTTTGGTATTGGCATATAGAGAAAACCTATTAATAGCAACAGCTATGCAATCCTGGCTGTATCAAGTAAATCAGCAACAGTAATATCATTCAAGACAAAGTAGATAACATTAAAACACAAGATAACATAACATAAGAACCAATAATGTAATACTTTTAGCCTTTGCAAAGAAATCTGCAGTTATAGTATAAACCCTAAGAGAAACCAAATACTAATGTGTATTAAATATCTACTGGATCTCCACTAATGGTAGAAAATAATTCAACAGTAGTAACATAGAATAACAGATTAATAAAGCTTCATAGTTAAACTGTTAAACGTATAGAGGATTGAAAATGGGAGAATGTAAAAAGAAAAATTGAAAAATTAAACAATGGGAGATGAGAAAGAAGAGAGAAAAGTGAGACAAAGTATCCTATTATGGAACAGGTAGATATTTATATAACTAGAAGTAATAGAAAAAAATTAGAAGTGGAAGGTAAAAGCAAAAAGTGGAAAAAAGAAACGGAAAAAACAATAGAAAAAATGAAAAGGAATAAAGAAAGAAATAAGAAGAAGCAGAGTAACAAGAAAGAAAAAATGAAGGAAAACAAGATTGAAAACAGAGAAAAAATTCTTTTCTCTGTATTTTTGAATGAATGGTTTCCTCCTAGGATCTGCAGTTTTGAAGTCTGGCAAATGTCGATTTTCTCCATCTAGACTTACGGTGTGTGGGTTTGTGAGGTACCCCCCCATCCCAGAAACTCCCGTTTACCCAGGCCTGTGGCAATTGTCCCTGTCAGTTGTCTTGGAGAGGGAAGGTAATCAGACCTCAGTTCTGTGCTGCATGTAGGTAGGGCAAGGGTTCAAGTATGTAATGCTGGCAAGTACTTTTAGATTCAGCTGTTTCTGAGTGCAACTCAAGCCAAGCTTAGCTTTTCAACGTGGGAGTAGGGATGGGGCTGGTGACCTTCCTGGTCTGAGTGTAAACTTCTCAGGGTTTTTCGTTCTAGCCCACTTCTTGTCTACAGGTGTGTCCTGTGGCTGTCTCTCACCCAGTCTTACCCAGACATGGTGGGAGGGCAGCACTGGGAATCCTGAAGTGAAGTTTTTTTTACAGTTGTTCTGAGTCTCAAATTTAAACAATCAATCCCTTCTCCAACAGTGTATGATCAAACACTCTGGTGATATGGTAGCCATCCATGCTTGAATTCCTCTCCATCTGTTGCTTGCCATATGAAAGGAGTCTCCTCAGTCTCCTATGCTGTTTTTGCATTTCACAATGGTAGTAGGCTCTGTGGCTGTTTCTCCCTAGATCTCCCAGCCCTGGGCATTTACCTTGCTCCTGGGGAACCAAGCTCCCTTCTCGCCATGAGACCTGTGGAGAAAGTCCAGATTGTTTTCTTCTTTTCTCTGCAGTATGGATCATCTTTACAAATTCTCTGTAGATTCTAATTTTTTCCTGTCAGTTGCTTTAAGATTTCTTTTTTCTGCTTTCCTCTTTTTCTTCGACAAGTTGTTATTTTCCATTGTCTGGATTCTGGATTTCAGAGGGGCTGAATTTCACTTTCAATCACCACTCTGCTATTTTCTTTCTCTCTTGTCACATTCCGAAGCATTTCTGAAAGTTCTCTTCTGTCTTTATGAGATGTGATAAAAAATGTGGTGAATGCTGCTGCTGAGTGCCATCCAACAGAAAGGCAGGCTCACAAAACATTACAGTGTGTCCTCATCCACCTTGTTCACTGAATCTGGCACCATGAGACTCCTGGCTCTTCCCCAAAGTCAAAATGACCATGAAACATGAATACTTTGAATTGGTTCAGGACATCGAGGAAGCCACAATATTGCAACTAAAGACAGGAAACAGGACTTTCAGAACTACTTCAGAAAGTGGCAAGAACGATGGGATAAGTGTGTTCTAAGTGAAGGGCAATGCATCTTTTATGTAGGAAATATTTTTAAAGTTTAACACTCACCCAGTATTTTGAGCGGTTTCCTTCTTGTGGTTTTGATCACATACGTTATAGAGGATTGGACCTCTTTGCCCCACTACAGGACATCACCATCTAAAGAACTGTGACCTGCAGCCCAGATGATGCTGACATGCAGGTGCCACAGAGCCCCATTCCCAGGAGGTATCTCTCATCTCAGTGACCTTGGGCCATTCTCTTCACCCAACACCTGCCCCGCCCCATCTTTTAATCCTTGGCTGATGGCTCAGAGGGGAAGAAAGGAAGACAAGTGGTTCTGAGACATGGAGAAAAGGCTGTGGGCAAGGATTGAGATTCCTCAGTACCAGAAGGGCTGGAGCTTTGCAGGCGCTTGACCCTGTTCATCACACGGGGCCTTGGAATGAAGGTTCTACCTCAGGGACAGGGAGGTGTGGAATGGCTGAGGCGCACTGAAAGAAGCTGGATATTGGACATTGGGAACCTAAGCCTCCACGAGGAACCCTTTAGCTAAACCCAGGATTCTTCAGATTTAAATAGTGACTCACCAGTAATGTGAGGCTGAAGACCAGACTCCTCCCCCTTTTGTTTCCCAGCCTGATGCTAAACCTATCAGATTCGAATATGACTTTACAGAAGTGGAAGGACCACCACAAACATGCTGAACTTCTTGCCAGCTCCATAGTATGGGGGCTCAGAGTTGATTTTAAAAATGAGCATCACATATATTACAAATTTCATTTTGCAATCTGTATCTTTTAAGTATATTATCATTTATTGAATCTTTACTAACACCAGTCACTGGGCCAAATATTTTCACTTAGTGTTGTCTTTACCCTTCAAAGCAACCCATAATATTAAGTATTAGGATATTTTATAGGTGGAGAAACTGAGACTTTGAAAACATATGTCAGTGTTGGCCCTCCAGATCCTGATCTTTGTCCCCTTGGGTTTTACCACCTCAGTGTCCACGGGTTGGACTTCCAACTCTTTGCATACACTCTGTCTACTGGGATCCCCTTATGGTATAGGCTATAAGTGTCAGGGAGGTAATATGCCTGGCAGTAGCACCCTAATAATAACAGTATTAATACCCCATCTCTCTTGTGCTCTGGGTGAGTTACCACTGAGGCAATGATCAGTGCTGGTCCTGTAGCAGCAATGGCCCAGGTGACAAATTCCTTCATATGCACCCTGTGTTGGTTCTTTCTGTCTCTACTCTCTGCTGATGCTTCTGGGATCACCATCTACATCAACTACTTTGCCCTGGAGTCCTCATCTTATAGTATGTTTCTGAGGGCTATCAATGAAGACATTTGCCTATGTTAAGTGGCAAATTGCACAGTTGAATCATGAAGCCTAGCCATCCTGAACCTGCGCATTTAGCTACTGCACTAGAATTTTCTTTTAAACTTGATAAACCAGAATTTCGGGTGTGTGCAAGGATACCGTGATGTACAAATTCTCTGCCATGTGACAAATTTATGAGGGAACTGTAAACTATGCAGCCCCCAGATCCTTACAATGGAGCGGCAGGGAGAGTAGCCCTCCATGGGAACAGTCCCAGGGCTGAGTTCTGCTCTTTGGAGGCAAGGATGAGGGAGGACTGTGTCACCCTGAGCAAAGGCCTGTGTGCTACATTGAGCTTAGTTAACATGCAGACTGAATACATCTCCGCCCAGCTGGCCATCTCTCAGCTGGGCGATAAAGTAATTTAACTAGGGCTGTCTTCCGGGCTAGAGCTCCTGGAGGTTGCTCTCCATTTATCACCAAGGAAAAATCGGAATCTGCAGCCCCTGGCCAGCCAGCAGCTTCCAGGCTGCCTGTCATTGGCCATTGAATGGTGAAGCTCTGTGATGGTAATAGAGTCAGGGCCTGTACGCTCCAGCAGCCATGAAAGCTCATCTCCAACCAGTGCTGAGCTGATGTGAATTCACAAGCATTGTGTTTACTCTTTGGTAGTGAGATACAACATGATGGACCCTGGGGAAATTCTTCTGCCTGCAGATACCTGCTTTGCTGGCTTGTCATGGTGTCTGTCAACGGAGAAGAAATACAATAAAAGAAACAGGTTTCTTGAGCGTTACTGCAAAGGAAATTGTACATTTTCTTATGTGCACGGGGTCTGCAAATTTTTCTCTAAAGGCTCTGATAGTAAATATCTTCAGGTTTGTAAGCCTTGTAGGCTCTGTTGCAACAATTCAAGTCTGCCATTGTAAACCTTCAGCAGCTGTAGGCAATCTACATGGGCCAGTGAGTGTGGCTGTGTTCCAACAACACTTTATTTACAAATAGGCAAACTGTTGGGTTTGGCAGGCCAGCTGGCCCTGGCCCACAGGATCCATTTTCTCTTTCCTTCTTCCAGAGCCTAATTTTTATTTCACTTCCACCACCTATCTCCTATACTCCTGGGAGATTGACTTCACCACCAGCCATCAAAGGTAGATTTGAATCGGCTTAAGCCAATCAACAGTTTCCATTTCTTGGGAGATCAAGATTGGTTCAAGGGTGAGCAAGTGACCTAAACCATCCAATTATTGAGTCAACTTCAGTATTCTTTCTTATAATATTAGGAGGAAGCCATTCTTATTTCTAGGTTGTATGGGTTTCAAACATGAGGTCTGGCTCTTTTCTTTTGTGGGGCAAGTCTGTTTGTGGATGAAATCAGCCACCGTGAGGAAGTAAGGATCAAGTGAAATAGAAGTGAAGAGTGAACCTTGAGATTTGCATTTAAACTACTTTCCAGAAATGCACATTTGAGATGAGTGCTATGTACTTTTAGCAGAAAGGATCTTAATAGACTTTCATGAGACTAAACATTGCAGTTTACAGGTGACATCTAATTTAGTAGTCCTAACAACTCTGTGTGGAAGGTTTTGCAATCTCTTTTTAGCGAAGGTTGAAACAAAGTCATACAAAGAGTGAGTGGTATGTTTAAAGGCACAAAATAGACATTGTCATCCATGACCACCTGGGACTCCATCCCCATATCCTAAGGCGAGATTCCCCTTCCCTCACTGCAGTGATTAATGATTCCAGACAGCAGTGTGTGATGCAAGCTGAGCCAATCAGAATTTTTCCCTGGGATTTTTCTTTCTGGTGATGGAGAAAAAGAGTTCTTTCTTCTCTAAGTTGTGTAACTCCCCTTTCTGGAAATTTCTTTTCTACCACATCCACAAGATTATAGGGAAGGCAGCCTTGTTATGCTGTGACCCAGTCTTTGGTTATAGCTGATTGGTTTAATGGTGAAAACTTGACCCACTCCCCCCAAATCTCAGCCAGTCCTGGGTGGCTTAAAAATATATCCACAAGTTCTTTCAAAAGGTGAAGCTTAAATCCCCTCAGTTTGAAAGTGGGCTGGACTTGTGATTTACTGTTAGTGCAAATGCAAGTTCCAAGATTGGTCATAAAAAAGAAGATTGCTGCTGAATGTTCTCTATCTTGGTTCAGTCACGGCAGGGGAAGTCAACTCCAAGTATGAGAACTCTCCAGCAGCTTGTGGGGATACTTTGGGTGAACATCGGTAGCAAACAGCACTAACTTGCCACATGCTTGAGCATGCTTTTTGAAAATAGGTTCTCCAAGCCCAGTGAAACCTTCTGATGATTTCTGGCACAGCCATGACAATTCAAGAAAGCTATATGCAAAAACTATGTGACAGAACAATCCACTTAGGTTTGGGATGATTCGTTATGCAGCAATAGCTAACTGTTACAAGACTGTTTATTTGGGCTTGGACTTGAGGTTGAGTCAGGCTAAGTGGATTTGGGATCTGTTGGCTGCCTTATTTCCCACTATAAAAATCAGAGTATCTGAAGCAGCCAGTTTTCAGAGCAAGACAGTGTGAGAAAAGAGTGAGTCAAGGAAAGGAGAGAGAGAGAGAGAGAGAGAGAGAGAGAGAGAGAGAGAGAGAGAGGCAATTGAGGTCACAAAGGGAAAGGAACTTTGGTGGTGTGTTTTGTTTCTAACTATATTTCTGTCATTTTTGATGAAAACAACCTGACTTCCCTGTGTAGGAACCAACCTTTTCCCATTATGCATTAGGTGGTTGGATAGTAATGATTCCACACCCTGGTTTTTAGGCAGCTATGCAGTTTAAATAGCATGAGCACCTATATGAAGGGGCTCCTAAAGTCAGTCCCTGGAATTTTCAGTTATGTGAGCCAATATTCACCTGGATTTAACTTACAAGTGAAAGACACTCCACTGAAATAGGAGCAAAGCTAAGCAACACAATGAGATGAAAACATTCCTGACTCCTTGCCTCCAAATTCCTGAATCTAGCCAAGTCTCACCTTTAATAATAACTGTAGAGGTATCCCTAACAACAAACATTTATTGAATATTGATAATAAGTTCTACCTCTTGCTAATTCAGTTTCCTTCACTTGTAATCAAGAAAGTCTTAAAAAGTACAATATCCATTGTGAAAATATCTGGAAGGGGAGAGAATACACCCTTAAGAAACAAAACTTAAATCAAGGTTTACAAAAACAAAAGCAAACAAACAAACAAACATGGGAGATCATGCAAGACTATCATTACGTCATATGTAAGTTCACTTAGACTGTCCCTGTATTTAGGGTGCCCTGTTGTTACAGAGAGTACAACTCTGTGTGAAGCCTTAAAGAATTGAATGTTAAACTGACAACTAGGGAAGTGGTCAGGAGATACTAAGCAAAGCACACGTTTGAAATCCTTCTGAACATTTAGAATGAGGACCTAAATCTGCCTTTTTCTTAAGAGTGGCAAGGGGTGGGAGGTGTTGTTGGAAAGAGGAGGTTTTTCAATTGATAAAATCACATTCCTTATTCACGTGTGTATTTTTTTCTTTTAGATTTTTTTTATATAGGATGCAAAGTACAAGTCCTACTTTCCCTCTTTCTAGAGGTGTCCACTTTTTACAAGTTTGGAGTGCCACTTTGTGGGTTTTTTCCTATGCATTTGGACATCTGAGTATATTCATGTGCCTATACACAACTTTGCATTTCTTTGTTGTTTGATAATACTTACTATGTTATGAATAGATCCTGTGCATACAAGGATATGTAATTAATTTTTATAAGAAGTCTTTATTATTGCAATGGAATATTATTCATTCCCCTGTTCTTGAATATTTAACTGTTTCCAGCTTTTCTGGGGGGAGTATATTTGTGTTGTACTTGTCCTTGTCCATGTAGATTTGCACACATGTGTTTCTGTAGAAAAGGTGAATCCCAGGATTAAGTCGGGAGGGCAAAAGTTCATGCAGGATTGGAAGAGGGATGGAGCCTGTAAGGTCCTCAGACAAGCCTGTGGTAGTTTGTGTTCATCCAGGGTGTCATGGTTGATATATTGTGTCAATTTGGAGAGTTTAGAAATTTAACTAAGAGACTCAGCAGGGAGCCAAGATCCTTACTTTGCAAATATCTTGAACTTGTGCAAGAGTAGGGTACAGAGGTGGTGTGAGTGCTACATCCACTCTGGAGGGGTGGTGGCCTGCTTGTTCTCCCTTCTTTTGCTCTGGCTGCTTTTGCTGGCTGCTGCCTTGAAGTCTTGCCCTAGTGCCATGCCACCCTACCTTAAAGCCAGCTGATTATGGACTGAAACCTCCACAAACTGTAAGCTAAACAAACCTTTCCTCCCTTCATTTGGGGTGCTGGGTATTTTGTCCCAGCAATAAGAAAAGCAACCAAGACACAGGGTGATTTTTTGTTTTTTTGTCTTGTCTTTTTGAGACAGGGTCTCACTACGCAGTTCAGGCTAGCCTTGGGCTCACTTTGTAGCCCAGGCTGGTCTTGAACTTGCAGCAATCCTCCTGCCTCAGCCTCCCAAATGCTGGGATTACAGGTGTGCACCACCACCCCCAGGTTTCCAGAGTGATTTTAAGTGCCATTTGCCCTCTACCTTGTCAAGAAAGAGCAATATGTTTTTGCTAATTTGATTGGCCAAAGGATACCCTTTCATTGTTTTAATCTAAATTTCCTTAATTTTTTCAGCTCTCAAACAACTTCCTTTTGCCTGAATGCCCCTTCCCATTTTCCTACTTCTTCACACTCTGACGACTTAGGGCAGGCAACTGCTGAGCCAGTCAGTCCAGCACGTGCACAGCCCCAGACATCTAAGGGCATCACAGACCTGTTATTGCTCAATCTCAAGTGGCTGAATGCCACTTGTCCCTCCAAGAAGTTGGGGGACCTCATCACTGGGAGAGGAAGTCATGTAACTAGTTAGCAGAGTCATTTCCTTTCTTCTCCTGTGCTGAGCTGGCTGCCAGAATTTCTTTCATTCTCCAGGCCTCAAGACTGGACTCCTCAAGGGTGTAATTAACACAACCTAATCAATGGGCTTAAGTGCTGCATGTAAGAAATTAGGAAGATGGCTTTGATCAGTTTTATGAGGTGGTAGTGTTCTGGGACTTTCCTCTTTGAGATGTCCCCGGGGAATCAGCTGCCTGTGGATTTGGCAGAGAGACTGGAGTAAGAGCTTCCAGAGGCAGAAGGGTTCTGTGTGGCATCAAGGACATTTTGAGCCAATAGTGATGTTGCAATAAAAATCCAGACACATATTCAAAAGTCAGGATTAGGGGAGTGAGTTTAGCCATTTTGGAATAGGGGGTGGGGTGATGTAAGGGAGGAGATATAGTAGAATAGATAATAAATGTAATACAAAATATATGGTATTATTGAAAAACAGTTTTTGAGCTTTTTACTTTAGGGTTTTTATTTTATTTTTAATTTTTTTATGAGTACATGTTTGCAGCACATTTATCATGGGAAGTTGATACATGTGCATTACACATCACAATTCTTTTTACATCCCCTTCTTCTCTCCTACCAACATGTCTTGGATGAATGCTCAAAAATTTGTTACAATAAAATATACATTGCCATTTACCCCTTGAAATACCACCCTGACTGTGAGGACTTGTCATTTTCTGAAGCAGCTCTGGGAGTCCTCTTTCATGAGTGTCTTTGCCAGGTGTGATAAAAAAAAAAAAATAAATGCTGCTGTCTAGTGCCATCTAACAAAAAGGAAGGCCCGTTAAAAACAGTACAATGTGTCCTCATCCATCTTATCCATTAGATTTTGTATCGTATGACTCTGGTTCTTCCCCAAAGTCAAAATAGCCATGAAAGGTAAGTGTTTTGAACTGATTCAGGACACTGAGACAGCCACAACAGCAAAGCTAAAGAGACTTACGAAAGAGGACTTCCAGAAGTGCTTCAGAAAGTGGCAAGAATGATGGGATAAGTGTTACAGTGAAGGGGAGCACCTGAAAGGGGGTTGATGGCCGTGTGTCTTTTACTGTAATAAATTTTTAAAATTTCAACATTCACCATACAGTTAGATCACCATTTGTAGCTGGTAGTGGCTGAGCTGGGACTGCAGTTCTTGGTGTCTTGCTCCCTCTTAATGATTAAAAATGAACAGTCTCATGATGCATGCAAACTTGTATCACTTCACTTCTCACAGACCTGCTATGAGAGAGGTTTATTGTTCCCATCTTGCAGCAGAGGAAACTGAGTCTAGCTCAGTTATTTTGATCTTCTCTCATCTGAATAAACTGCAGATTCTCAAGGTCTGTATTTTTCTTGTTGAGTGTTTATCTTAGCCTTGTGAAAAGCACAGATTACTTACCAGTCAGCATATTCCTACACTGGTAGGCATATGAAAACATTGTAAAGAAACAAAACAACTATTTGTGTGTGTGTGTGTGTGTGTGTGTGTGTGTGTGTGTAAGAAGTAATATATGTCCATTACTAGAAAATTAGTAAATAGAAACAATATGGAAATGATCTATGTGGTGGTTGATTGTGTATGCTGAATTGGCTGAGCCATGTGATCTGGTGTTCTAGGTGTGTCTGTAAGGTTGGGGACTAGACTAGTGCAAAAAGTTCAAGTTACAGGAAATTCCTGCTGCCTGATTGTGTCAACAGGCATCAGTCTCTTCTGCCTTAGACTAGAATTTATGCTGATTCTCCTGGGGGGTCCAGCTTGCTGACTACAGAGCTTGGGGCTTCTTAGCCTCCATAACTGCATGACCCAACTGCTTATGAAAATCTCTCTGTTTCTCTGTCTCTCTTTCTCCCTCTCTCTCTCTACACACACACACACACACACACACACTATTGATTCTAATATAGTCAACAATCCTACTCTCTAGATACGAGATTTTTTTTATTCCTTGGTTCTATAATAGTCCAGTCTTTTTCTACGTATTCATATATAACAAATATATTTAAATAGTTAATATTCTTCTCAATTTTCCAGAAACAACTTCCTTTATGTGTTTACTGTGATTTGTTTTTTGAGATAGACTGTTACTATGCAGTTCAGGTTGGCCTTGAACTCACTATGTAGCACAGGCTGGCCTCAAATTCCTAGCTCAGCCTCCCAAGTGCTGGGATTATGGGCGTGCACCATCACATCTGGCAGTTTTACTGTGAGTCTTAAACTTTCTAGGTGCTCAGCACAGGAGAAGAGACACTGTCTTACAGTGCTTATGGCCTTGTTAATAAAGAAATTTCTCTCAATTTCTTAACATAGTTGAGATAAGTGTGACAAAGCACAAGGAAAAAACATACAGGGATCTTCAAGAATCTATAATGAACTTACAAAACTTAGCTATGGCAAGTCAGGAAAGAGTTCTCTGAGGAGGGGATGATAAAGTAGAGACTGAAAGAATGAGGTGTGACTTAGTAAGGAGCAGGGTGGGAGGAACAGGATTCCAGGCATTGGAACCATCAGTGCAAAGCTCCACGAAGCAGCAGGAGGGCTGTGTGGCTGCAGAGTGGTGAGCAGGGGCGAGGGAGACCACTCAGCACGGGGCAGGAGCTGTGGGCAGGCGCCAGACCTCTTTTTACTTTATAGGGTGTAAAGAATTTTTCCTTGATGTCAAATCAATGGAAAACCGTTGAGAGATTTTTAAACAGGCGTGGGACACCATCAGCTGTGTGGTATAGGAAGACTCCTTGGGCTTGGGGCCGCAAGAGTGGAGGTTGGGTGATCAGTTAGGATGTGGTCATAGCACTGTAAGAATGAGGTGATCTGGTGTGGAGTGGTGGAAATGGAATGGAATGGTGTGGATGGAATCCGATACCTGGCAGGCACAGTGGAGATGGCAACTTGGGCAGGCCTTAAATGCGTCTGAGCAGGAGGGGTAGGAGGAGGAGGAGGTGGGAGTCCTGTTATGTTCCATGGCTGCATGAAGCCTGCAGAAAGGGAAGAATGTTTGGGGAAGGACGTCAGGAACAGGGTGCGGATGCTCCGTGGGGTTTTGCACAAGTTGAGTTTAAGGCGACTTTGAAACAACCAAACATCTAGGTGCTGCCACCAACTGATAGATGATTTTTCTCCCTGCTAGGTGGGAACTTAAATTCTAAAAGTGATTTTATTACCAAAACCAGAAAGCCAATATGGAGATGGGTAGAGAGAAGCAACTGAAACTCCATTATGGAAAGCCAACAAAAATTTTATTTACCTCTTATAGGTAAATAAAAGACTTGCCAGACAAAGGAGGTTTGGAGGGTCCCACCCCGCCACCCATTCTGCAAAGATCCCAGAATAATAGTCACTTTGTTCAATGCGGTTCAATCGAAACCCACCTTTACTGAGTACTGAATTCTGCCTTCCCAGAGAAAGCCCAGAAAGCATTGGTAGGTAGTCTGGAGCAGGGAGACCTTACATTTGAATAGAGGCAAAGACAAAAAGAAAATTAATCAGGACAAGTAATCAAAGCTAAATTAAACCCACATACTAAGCACAGGGTCCACCAAGTGATTAGGATTAAATAGAAATACCTGTTTTCTTTCTCCCCACTCTCCAGCCTTTTCCTAGTGTTGTTTTTTCCATCTAAAGGTAAAGAGCAGTCTTAACAACCACCTCCATGAATGATGTGGACTTCTCTTGGAGTTTTCAATTTGGCTGTATTGATTTATAAGGTCTTTTCAATTACTGAATTCTTCTCGGTGGCAGCATGTAGGGCCCGAGTACGTGAGGACCATGCTCTATTGATCCTAGGTACTTAGAAAGGAGCATTTGTGTGTCTGCTTTAGATTGATGGAGTTGCAAATAATGAAGCTTCCCACGCAACATTTATTAAATGAAAATCTAGAATTCATTAACACAGGAACTTGTCTCAGATTAGAAAAGAAGGGAGAGGGTTTGAGAAAAAAAAAAAGGAACTACAGTAGTTATCATGAACATAATATATGAAGCAATTTGAATTCAAGGGGAGGCAATTTGGAATCTTATTAAATTTTTGTCTCTCCTTTTATTGTGCGAGCACGGTTGGGTGGCTTCTGGGGAGCCATCCATCAAAACACAGGTGCGTGGGAGAGATGGGGACTGGAAAAAGAGACCAGCTCCCAAATTCTTGCTCTAGTTGAAATGGGACGATTAGCCAGGATTGAGCATCTGGCAGGAACTCAATAAAAAGGAATGAGAAATAATGAATGGATGAATGAGTGAATGAATGAATGAACGAATGGAGCGACCATCGAACATTAGCTCTGGATGTCGAGCAAGGCTGGCATGGCTGAGCCTCACCAGGTGCCATGCTTGAGTCACTTATTCATCCCCTCACTTTCTCCCTCACCGCACATTTATTGAGAATGGGCTATGCACACGCTACTATATTAAGCACTGCATTCGTTTCCTAGGGGCTGTCTTAACAAATTACCTCCAGTTGGGTGGCTTCCGACAAGAGAGATCTATTCTCAGTTCTGGAGAAGAGAAGTCTGACACCAAGGCATTAACTGGACCATGCTTCCCCATGGGAGAGTCTTACCTGGCCTCTCCCAGCTTCTGGGGGCCCCGGGTTGGTTTGTACCAACGTGACCCCAACTTTTGCCTCTGTGGCATCTTTGCTGTGTGTCAATGTCTCTAAATCTTTCTTTCCTTAGAAGGATACCAGTCACTAGATGCAGGGTCCACTCTAGCCCAGTAAGACCGTATGTTAGTTTGGTAACATCTCCAAAGACCCAATTTCCTAATAAGGGGCACATTAATTAACCCAGTACAGGCACTTTCTGGGGGTAGGGGGTTGGGACACACAGTATGGTGCCCGTCTCTGGGAGCTAACAGTGAAGAAGGGGAGATAAACACATATATCCCAGATAGCTCCCAGCACAGGGTGCATCTGGCTGGTAATCAGGTTGTCCAACTTGATTCTTCCTGCAACTTGAAGAAGCAGAAAGCATGATGCTGATTTTTAGAGCTGAGGAGGAAGAGGTTCAGGAGTTGAAGTCATGAGGCAGTAAGGCGTCACTGCCTGATTCCTTTTACGTGCTGACTGTAGAGAAGTTAGAAAATGGAGGTAAGCATCAAAAAAACCCCGTCTTCACATAGGTAAGCACTTAGATTGTGGTGCACAACCCTTCTTGAGCTACTTTTTTAATCTGTGGAGCCTCTGGTCCCAATCTCTGGCCAACTTCCCATCCATCTCTTTCTGCCAGGCTCCAGGAAGCCAGGCTTGGCCACTGCCACACAATCCTGGCTACGGTAAACTAAATCAGGCCTGGTACCCGGCCACCCTCAGGCCATCAGCACCTTTTCTGGGGACTGGGACTAGAGATCAGGAGCTTCCGGCCTTAGTCTTCCTGACATGTGATACACTGGAACAGGCCACATTGGAGCATGGAGCAGCTTCAGGAGCTGAGGAGAGTGGTAGGAAGTCTGGGAGGAGAAGGAGGCCAGCTGCAAGCCAGTTTCAGAGATGATCCTTACAATCCAGACACATCTTACCCTTGAGTTCTCTGCACATCTCCCAGACAAACCTCCCTTTTCCTAATCAACTACAGATCCTCCTTGACATCTTGCTGCTGCCTCATGGGGCCCCCTCCCCCGCAGTAAACCCATTGCAAGTTGAAACTCATAAGTGAAAAATGTATTCGACACACTTCGCCTGTTGCACATCCCAGCTGAGCGATGCAGCACCCTGTGAAGTATCCATCGCTTCCCCTCAGGTTGATTGGGAAGGGTGGTTTCCTGCCGCTGCTCAGCATCGTGAGAGTGGGTTGGACTGCACATTGTTAGCCTGGGGGGAAAAGACCAAAATTCACAATGTGGAATAGGGTTTCTCCTGAATGTGTATCACTTTTGCCACACTGTAAGATGAATAATTATAATTCAGAAATTGTCTGTAGTTTGTTCTGCTACTTTCAAACAGAAAGAAGAGTCCCAAAGCAAGTGGCAGGGAAGAAAGTCTTGAAAGCAGTGTAAGCCAGAAAGACATTTATGTATTTATTTATTTATTTACCAAGAGAGCCTAGCAAAAGGTAGTTCTAGAAGGTAGCTCTAGGACAATTCAGCATCACCACAGGGATAGTTATTCACTGTCTTTTCGTTCTGCCTTCTCTGATGTGTAGGCAATGACTTCTCTCATGGTAACAAAATGGCTGTTGCAGCTCCAAGTATCACATCCTCACAAGATAGTGTTCAAGGAAAGGAAAACAGCCAGAGCAGGAAGGCATTTTGTCTTTATATGTACCTGTATCCTTTTTGGAGGAAGTGGGGAAACTGCTTCCTGAAAAATCTCTGAGAAAATTTTCCTAGAGTCTTACTGGTCAGGTCTGAGATACATGCCTCACTTCTAGGCAAGAAGGAAGTCTAGTGAGTTATGTTTGGTTTAGATAAGTCTGAATGCATTCTCTAGAGCTAAACATGTTTATTCAATAAAGCAAAATCAGAGCCCTATGAGTCAGGGAGGAGGAGGGTAGAATGCTACTTGGGAGGTAACCCAGCTATCCCACGAATCCTAACTAATAAACTGTCCATAATGTTTTCCATTCTGGGATACTCACTTAAAATGCTGTGACCACGTTTCTGTTTTGATAACCCACAAAGTATACAGTCCCTTCCATTACACTGCAGAACAGTAATTCTCAGCCTTGATGCTACAGTCAGTGATTTCTGCTCTCTGACACCCCCATTTCCTCTTTCGTTGCCCTGGCAACAATGCATTCTCTGACTCAGTTGTCAAGGTCAGTTGTGTCTTTGTCTTCCATTCCCATTTCTTTGTTAGAGATTATTTATTCCCCTCCATCAGGTAAGACTTAGGTTTCCAGAGAGGATGGTGAGCCTCCTCTCTCCATAGCATCCTACCTGCCCATTCCTGGGACCCCTGCAGGGTGCATATTCAACACCAAGGGCTTGACCGGGAGATTCAGGGTCTAAGGAGAGGGGGTTGCAGCGGGGTGTGAGGGTGATGCCAGGCCCCCTATCCCACAGTGCAGGGTACTGATGAAGGGCTCTGCAATTGGAATCCTTTGTCTCGGTGGTTTCGGTAAGTCCCTGCACAAACAGTGTCTTTTGCACTTTCAGTTCCCACCAGCTGCAGGAAGGGAGGGCAGAGGCAAAGTGGCATCGTGATTCAGCACATGAACTTTCGACTTGGGATAGACTGGGTTTGAATCCTGGCTCGGCACCATAGACGCAAGACACTTAAAACTTCATGACTCTCAAGACCCTCATTTGCAGAATAGGGAAAATTATATTCATCCTGTGCTTAGAGTGTGGATCCAAGATAATGCAGGTGGTGAGCCTGGCATGTAGGAGCTGCTGGCAGGACAGCTGCTGCGGGTGCTGTCGTAGGATGTTCTCGGGGGCTGGTTCCTCTCCTTGCTCCCAGTTCTACATGGAGGAAGGAGAGAGGACAATTGTGCTCCTCAATGTTCTCATCTGCAGAGAGGCAAAATAATCAAATGAGATGTTTGTAAAACATCCAGCACATTCTAGAGACTTGGTTAACTTGAGCAATGATAATTAGTAGCACTTCTACTTCTACTAGTCTGATGTTCATTTATGCATTTAGCAGTTACGAGTCTAGTGCCTTCCTGGAGCCCAGTCCCGTGCTTGGTTCTAGGGACTTGGCAGTGCCCTGGAGAGGAACAGGTATGGACCCCACCACCTTGCAACTGAGACACTCACCTTCAGGACTGGATGTCTGTGTGCCAGACCCTCCCTTTTTACTGGCACTCTCCCTTTGGCACTCCTGGGAATTGCGGAGTTGGGAAGGCAACAGGGGTGGAGGGGGTGAATTAGATTAGGAATAATGATTCTCTCATGAAGAAGCGAGAACCAGCAAATGTGAAAAGACGTTGAGAATCCACTACTGAGGCTGCAAGGGGCAGGCGCTCTTTTGGGCATGCTTTCAGAAGCCCCAAGAGTTGTTTGAATTCATCTGATTCAGTGGCAAAGTAAACTCAGGCCTGTACTTCTGAGAATCAGGCTCTTTTGGGCCAGGAAACGTGAACTACATTCAGAGATCCTGGAAGCAAAGACTCATTAGAGTCTCTTTGCCTGCTGACTTGAGTAAATAGATGGGCCAGGCTGGAAGGATGGTTGGAAATTTTGGGAAAAGGGAGTATTAGCTCCTGTTAGTGGTTGATTTTCAGCTTGGAGTGGCCACGTGCAAGGGCTCTGAGTCAGAATGCTTGAGTTTGACTTCGTGCTCTTTCGCTTGCCAGCTGTTCAACCTCAGAAATGCCACTGTACCTCTCCAAGCCTCAGTTTCCTTATCCATAAAATGGGGATGAAAGTTGTGCCTGTCTTA
This sequence comes from Dasyprocta punctata, assembly GCA_004363535.1. NCBI lineage: Eukaryota > Metazoa > Chordata > Mammalia > Rodentia > Dasyproctidae > Dasyprocta > Dasyprocta punctata. Next base: position 29,796 of record RJWM01021077.1, read on the forward strand.
TGAGACTGCCACAAGAATAAAATGAGGCAGCACCTCTGTGAGATTAGTTATCCCAACTGTTCTGCACTACAAGTTTGCAAGGGGATGTGGGTCTTTGTGCCCATTTGACAGATGGAGAAATTGAGGTTTAGAGAATTTCTCAAGGGCAGATACTAGGTCCAAGGTCATCCATCTGGTAGAGTCAAAGCTGGGCCTCCCACCTGGGTTGATATGACTCTGATGTGAGCACCTTGTCTAACCATACTGCCCAGGAAAGGTGAATGATTAATGCAAAATCTGGTGAGTGGAGATGCAGCTGGAGCAGCACTAAGATACCATCTGCATCTTTTTAGGTCTTTTCCCTGCTTCATGCTCCCTCCCAGGTCAAACTTCTGCAGACTGAAGCCCACTTCACTATTCCAAGAATCCTTTTTTAGTCCCCAGGAAGGGAAGACAGAAGGACCCTGGATGGCGTGGGGTGTGACGGGGTGTTCAGCTGCTCGTTTGGGTTGCTGCTGTGGTTGAGTGACTTTCCAGATTGGATTAAATTTCCAGCCAGAGCTGAAATGCATCAGACGCTCCTCAGCAACAAGCCAAGTGAGGCTGCGAATGTCAGCCATGGAGGAGGCTAATGATTTGTCAGTGGCTTCCAATTACCAGCCTGTTGTCAGAACATGCCAGCCTGGGAAGGCAGTGTCAAGATGGTGCCATATCTGGCCCAGAGACCTGAGCCAGGGAAGGTTGGGAGGTGGGCTAGGGCCATTCCCTGCAACTGCCCCAAGGGGTCCCCACATCTTTGTCATCTGACTCAAACGCAGCAAAAGAAGTGGGTGGAAGAAAGCTAATATGCCTTTGGTGTCTGTGGGCTTGTGGTCCATGGGATCCTGGGACAGAATTACTAAATATACATGCAAAGCAGGACAAGGTCACAGCTAGGGTCAGGGCTTTAGAGGAAGAACTGGGTTGGTGTTACCTTGAGTCTTATTTATGAAGTAAGAATTTGTTTATTAATGGAAAAGAATAATGCTATCTGTCTCAGAAATGTGTCAAGTGACTTAAATGTGCAAATACTGATAAAAGTGTTAGAAAGGTGCCCAGAACCTAGTAAATGGCTGATACATTAACCCTGGGTCATTTCTACCTTCTACTTGGCCCTTATTCTTCATCCTTGTTCCCCAGTCCTGGCCATTTGACATACACTTGTCCCTTGGTACCCAAGCATATGTTGACATCTTCTATAACCCCTGCATGTTGAAGGATTTGCCTTCCACCTCTCATGGGGTCTTGGGACCCTCAACTCATGGAGAGAACTGTAGGGTGGCCAACTTGCAGCTCTAGATACGATGGGATATAGGCAGGATTAGGGGTTTGGGCCCTGTCTGAGTACATTAACTTTGTTTCTTTGGATATTTCTATGGATATGGGGTTTGAACCTCCTGTAATGGACATTTGAATCCTCTTTAACAGACATTTATTACCTCATTTGACCAGTCTTCCCTTTTTCAAACAGAGCTTTTTGAACTGTCGGCTATCTCATTCCACCCACCAATATAGAAAGGCAGCCTATTCTTCAGTATTCAACAGTGATTGGTTGGGAATGGACACATGACTCAAGTCGACCAATCAGAGTTCTCCCTTGGGTACTGGGGGTGGGTCAGGGAGAATGGGAAAATTCTACTTCCTCTCTGGCTGTAGAGTTAAATGACCGTGTGTCCAGGTGCCTCTGGCAGCCATACTCTAATCCTCATGGAGGCAGCCAGTCTGAGAGCATGCAGCTCATATGCAGAGAGCATCAGTGATGAAAGGTGGAGAAAGGAAGAGCAACTGGACTGCTGATTCTCTGCTGTATTCCTGAGACCAGCTCCACCCTGACCCTTGCTCAGTAGGTTTCTGTCAGCCAGCCAGTTTCAGCTATGCTGGCCTTGTTATTTGCAAACAGTGGCCCGAACCTGCATAATCTCTTAGGAATTATTGTCTTGAACCCTTAAGGAGAAGGGGAGAAAGCATAGGTCTCTTGGTTCCCAGCTTGTGTCCTAGAAACAGTGTTATATACCCAAGAAGGAATAGGATCTTGCCTTTTTCCCTAGGAAGGAAACTGAACCAACCACTCGCCAGCCAGTCTTCATTCAGTCCTTTCAGGTGCCAAGTGTGATCATTCCAAAACTCAGATTTAACCAGTGGCTTCCTGCATCTTTGTGGGACTACTTAGACTTACTTCCTGAGACTTCCAAGGCCTCTCACAGTTGCTCCCCTCACTTCCTTTTCTTTTTGAATGGTTGTGTCCCAGCCACACAGCTGCCACATACAGGCCAGCATTCATATTTAACTCAACCTGATTTCTTTATACCAGGTGGGAAGTCCTCTTGCATTGAGCTATGAGTGACTGGCCCCTTGTAGATATTGGGGGGCTCCAAGATAGATTTTCTGCAAATTGTAGTATTCTCTGGACTTTGGCCCTGAGTCTCGAATGCCCTTCTATGTCTGTAGCTCTGCCTCCTCCTTCCTCCTTCCTCAGCGGTGAGGGGATAGCTTGTTCCCTGGCCTCCACCCAAGGAAGCTTCAAGGAAATAGCAGAAGGCAAGGACCAATCTTCAGGGAGTATACAGCTCATTTGATCTTGGCCATCTCCCAGTTTCCCTTAGGATTATTAATGAGATCTTCTACATGCCTCAGAATTCTGTCACCCCAGAGCATGCACTTTGGCCCAAGGAATTACTGCCTAGGTTTGAATAAGTCTCAGATGAGTTCAGCTGATGTGGTCATGAGATTGGCTTTGGTGGAGAGGAAGGAAAGGGTTCTCCTGGAGGGTGGGCTGTAATCAAAGACGCCTTCGGGAGATGAAAGATTTTTCCCAACAAGGGAAGTGCCATGATGATAAATCAATTCTTCCATTACTTGAGTGCCAGGCTCAGGCCCCTGATAGGTCACAAAATCCTTAAGCAGTGTGTGTAATTCTCATTTCATGGAGGAGATAACTGAGGTGCACAACCAAGGGTGATAGAACTGGGAGCTGAGAATTGAACACATGGCCATTTGATTCCAGAGCTCAGTTCTTAACCCTCAGGTATTCTGTGGCCTCAGAACTGGCCCTGAGCTCTCTGGACCCCACCAGCTGGGGCAAGGAGGAGGTGAGGGATCAACTTGGTTTCAGCCACCTTGGTTTCTGGCTGCAGCACTGAACTTGGTACAGGTTACCCCGGATTGGAGTCCTGGTTCTGCTCTTTTCCAACTGTGTATCTCGGAGCCAGTGACACTTTCTGACTCTCAGTTTCCCTATTTGCACATACAGTGATAACAGTGTATGTATTGGTTCTTTTGCAGTTTTTTTTGAGTCTCATGTAAGATAATGCTTGTGAAATTGTGCCTTCTTTTCTTAAACTTGTTTTACAGCTTTATTAAATTGCCAATGTTTAGAGACAAATAGCCAGCCTTCCTTGTAAGTGGCGTGAGTGGTGCAGACTCCAGAAGGGAAAGATCAGTGTCTCCTGAGAACCTGCCATGCTGGGTCAGGGAAGATACAACCAGAAGACAACCAGCCAGCCTTACTGGTAAGCAGCACAACGGGTTCTAGGAAGAGAAAAGTCAGTGCCTCCCACGAGCTTACTGGCATGCGGGTTGAGAATCAACCCTCACCCCTCACCCCCACCCCACCAGTAAGCAACCTGCTGGTTTGGAGGATCGGCTAAGTTGATAGCAACTAAGATACATAAAGCAACTAAATGTATTGTTTGGTTGATTTTGCAGGCCTGGGGCCAGCAGTCTGAGCATCTCCTGGGAGGATGAAGGTATGCAATGTAGTAAATATGGGGGATTTCCTTCTATCTTGTGTTTGAGGCCCAATATTGTTCTCACTGTTTTGCTTTATTCAATATTCTGTTTGCCTGGTTTTGTTTTTGGTTTGATTTCGCTATACCTGATGGAATGGGCAACTATTGTGAAGATAACAAGATATACTATAGTAGTTATTGTTAGTATCCTGCTTTGAAGTTCTGTACCAATTCTACTGCTTTGTTTTGATTGACTTGGTTCTGTTTTGTTTTGTTGGATTTTACTATCTTTAAAATAAAGTTAAAAAAACAAAAAAAAATTTGCCAATGTTTAAAGCTTAGGATTTTATGAATTTTGACTCAAGCTCATGAGACTATCATCACAATTGAGATAGCGGACTCATCCGTCCTTGGGTGTTTTTTGATTGTCTCTCCTGCCTCTTTCCATCTCCTTCAGATAACACACTGATTTGTTTTTTGGCCCTGTTTTCACTTTTAAGAATTTTGTGTAAATGGAAGAATACACTACGTGCTGGGTTCATTTGCTTTCTCGGATGGAGTGTAATTACACTGAGGTTCTTCCTTGCCATTGTGTGAAATAATAATGCTTCTTCTGACTCCTCCACAGGTTTTATTTTTGTGAGGCTTAGACAAGGTGATAGGTGTGGAAAATAATTTTTAAATAATAAAAAGCCACACAGTCCTTCTAGGAGATGATGCTTAAGCTATATTCTGCCTAAAATAGCTGTCTACTTTTCCCATTTTTTGCTTAGAACCACCCCTCACGTTGTGAGCTGTGAGTGCTGGAGCTCAGAGCTCTCTGCTGCTCCACTGAATTGCTTTTGTGGATGAGAGCTGCTTCCCTGGGAAACAGAATAATTCTGGAAATGAATTTCATATTCCTTGCTTTTAGGCCCTGTCTCTTTGCTGTAGAATTCATCCTCCTGAACTCTTGTAGGACTGGGCCAAAGCTAGTCTATAGCTGAAGCTGTATGCTTGCTTAGTTTTACTCTCTCTCCTGCCATCTTTCTTCTGTGAATGTTCATAAAAATAGCATACATGTGTGCATACACACACACGCATGCACTTTGTTTGCATGGTTTGGTCTGTATTAGTTTTCTATTTCTGCTTAACAAATTAGCATGAATTCATAAATTCTGTGGCTTAAACAACATGAATTTCAAATTGTGGAAGTCAGAAGTTGGATGTGGGTATTAATGAGCTAAAATCAAGGTGTCAGCCAGGAAGTTCCTTTGCAGAGAGTGTCTGGGTGAACTGGTTTCTTTGTATTTTCCTCCTTAAGGCTTTTCATCTTCACTGGGTCATGGTCGCCTTTCCCCCTTCCCAAGTCAGCAATCTGTCACGTCCTGGCCTTTCTTTTGTAGTCGTATCTTTTTCTGATGTGAAAAATTGTGTACTTTGAAAGACTGCTGTGGCCCCACCTGGATGATCCGGAATAATGTCCCCTGTCAGGATACTTAGCCTTAACCATGCATGCAAAGCTCCTTTTGCCATAGGCAACATGTTCGCAGGTCCTAGGGTTTAGGACATGGACATGTTTGGAGGCTGCTTTTCTGTCTACCATAGGATCCAAATAAAGTCCCTACACTGCGTTTGACTGATAATTCTGCTTTTTAAATCTATAGATCTTTCCCTTATAACTCTTTTTGTCCTTGAAGTGTATTGTTGAAGAGACAGAATTGATTTCCCCAGAGGAGTCTCCTAGTCTGTATTTTATATTCTTTTGGTTCTTTTAACATATTTTATTCTTGGCTTTCATTGCAAATTTGCACCTAGAGGCTTGATCAGACTTATGTTCCTCTCTCCTTGTAAGACTGTGTCATAGCAGGTAGTATAGTTTTTGTGAGAGTCACAGTTATTGATGCGCAATGCGTAAATCTATTAATTGTATAGGTAGTTCAAAAGGGTGACATTCTAATTCTCTAACTCTATATTCACTTTTTGCCTGGAATATATTTCTAAGTATTATCTACTGTTTGGCTAGCCTGAGGCTCAGTTCTTTAAGAAGAGCAGGATAAATGCTTACTTCTTTCTTTTTATTTATGAATTTGCGCTCATAAATAAAAACTTATAAATAAAAGGAAACAGTTGGCTCACCAGCATCCTCCATGACTGATTATAATGAAATCAGAAACTTAAGCACATTTGCTGCTAAGCCCAAATTTTCCGTATTCTGGTTTTAGAACAATGACACTCAAGTTTCCTCTCACTAAGAGCCCCATTATTCTATCCCCAGGACTCCTTAATTGAAAATGCTTTGCTTGCCAAACCTACTGCATAAAATAAGAATTAATTAGTTGCCCAAACTTTAATAAATTAAAGACACAATCAAGAATCAAATTTGGATATATTCAGAAGAATCCCAAGGTTACCGGTTGCTAGCATTCCTGGCAAAGAGAAAGATTT
>RJWM01021078.1:0-35919 GCA_004363535.1 Dasyprocta punctata
TTAATTAACTGACAGTGGCTCTAGATCAGCAGTGCCTCCAGAGACCGGCTGCAGAAAGCACGAAGTCCCCGAGGAAGTCACCTTCTGCTTGTATCTTAATAAATCCCCATATACAAGTTTGAAAGGAAAGTACTTCACTTAGAATCAAAAAGCACAAAATAAGATGCTGAAAAATGAGAACCAGAAGCAGCACAGAGCTGGGTGAACCCACAGAAACTTCAGATATTAGAACTCTCAGACACAGAGTGTAAAATAATGGTGCTAATGTACTGAAAGGAACTAAAAATGTGAAATGAAAATGTTACAAGAGAACAAATGACAACAAAAGGAAACCAAAAATGATCAGTCAGTTTGAGACAAGAAAAGCGTAACACCTCTAGAAATGGTGTGCGTAGTAATTAAAGAGCTCGTGGACAGATTAAACCACTGAAGAAACAGAGCTTAAAAGAAGCAAGAGATATCATAGCACTTGCCAGCAGGCCTACCTGTACCTCTCCAGCTTTCCATATTTTCTCTCTTACCTGTGTTCTATCTTTGCATGTTTGCATCTGATTTGGGCTCTGGAAACTGCCTCTGCAATCAGGCTGTAAAGGCTGAGTTGCTGAATCAATGTCAGTTCTGCCACATTTCTGCTCTGTTTTGCAATCCATGGGTAAATGACACAAGGTCTCCCATGTCCCATCAAGCATCTGAGCCACAATGTCCTCGAGTGACCAGAGAGCAGTGGGATTCACACAGACCTGTGGAGAATTCTCCTCCTCCTGCTTCAGTGAGAGCATTTTCACCCTATATAACCCGACAAGCATCTCCCCTCTCAGGGTATGAGCAGACAGGCCTGTGGCCCAGGGGACAGAACACTGTGACTGATTGCCCTCTCCACGTGCTGCTTATGGGAAAATAGGGCCCAAATACATTTCATACTCTGTCCTGCACCGAGCTATTTTGAAAGCCCAAATAAATAGGGCTTTTGTGGGAGGTTCTAGTATCCTAGAAAACAACATTTTGAATTATCGTCTACTTTTATAATGTACATGAGTTAATATCTCCCAAAGGGTCTAAATTATTTATCACTCCAGATTTTCTGATAAAGTGGAATCTATTATTGCATTGTTAGAGGTGCTTTGACTGGAAAGATTCTGGGGACAACTTGAAACTACATTTAGAGTTTAAAGTCCACCAATATTTAAAATGCCCAACTCTAACCAGCAGATCCCCATTTGACCCCTTGCATAGAGTGTGGAGAATTTACAAAAAATTAATTTGCAAGCTAATTTACTAATAATGGTGTAAAACCTATTTATATCCAAAGAAGGTAGAATAATTTTCCAGTGTATTCATTAGTATTCTGTGTATATTTCAAGAAAGACTAGTATGGCTATGGATTATTTGCATTTCAATGTGGAAACATTTCACTATGTCACATTTCTTTTTTTTTTTTAATGTGTCACGTTTCTGATAGATCTGTTTTTTAAGAAGTCATGTGATTTTAGTCATGAAGATCTTAGCATGTATGCCTGTAATATGCAGGTAGGCATAAGAAATACTATGTTGCTAGGTACGAAATCTGAATCTGGTACTACGAATGACACAAAGCGCCTCAGTCTTACCATGTTCAAATGATTGAAAATTTAATAATGAAAACATTTAAATACATGCAGGTAGTTGTAGTTTATAGAAGGGATTATTTTAAAAGTTTTCTTTCTGTATTACTTTCAACTTTCCTATGCTTAATTTCTTTCCAGTCTACTTCCACTGAAAATCCATCAAAGAGCATCGGGCCACTGCCAGATATTAACAAGACTGCATAAGCAGAAGGGGAGGCAGAATTCTGTGTTACAAGACCAGGAGCAAGCGTGCATGCTTTAACTTTCCTTCATGTAAGTGGTTTGCCACCTCTCCATCCCCCTGCTTTGTGAAGTTACCTGTGGAAGAATGAAGGGTTTACGAGACAGGCCACTGGCCTTGTTGCTGGTAGATGGTTTGTCCAAGCTGCAAAGGCTGGGTTGATCTCCCTGCTCCCTAAACCTTCCAGCACTTGCCTCTGCTGAGAGATTAAATAGAGCAATCATGGACTTGGGGAGCAAGGCAGTCTGTAAGCATTGAGAGGTCAACTATCTGAGAGAAAGAATGAGCCCCCAAAGGGTAACTGACAGCAGGCAAGAGCAAACAAAGGGGAGGTCAGTTAAACATAGACCAGCCATTTCCCAGACTGTAGCTTTCTTCTCAGCCCACAGAGATGTTGTGTGAGGTCCCCTTGCCCAGAAGCATTCAACTAACAGCAGTGATGAACCTATTATGCCACAGGGGTCTGAAAGGTGTGTAAGTTTCACTATCGCTAGACTCGTAGCTGAGTTACTGTATGACAGGAATATTGAGGAAGGCATTGTAGTCTTAGGTACAGGAAAGGAATGAATTTACTGATAATTTTCACCTAAAATTCTATGATATCAATTTTTCAATAATATTTTTGCTTCTTTTTATCAAAAACAAAATAGCCTAGAAAATAAAAAAAGTCCTTAAAAAAATCATACAAATAAAGGTGGCATTGGTACAGTGGTTGTATAATATTCTACACTTTTTCCCCATGTATCTCACAAGTACTGGAACTCAACACACAATCAGACTTTCTCTAACTAAAAAGTGACATTTTATACTTTCATTTATAAATTATACAAAATTTTGCATGTATAAAAGCCCATTTTATAGATATAAAACCTGATTTTTGAACTCAAAAAATAATCTTTACTCTTCTGACCAATAAATGAGCTTTATATTAACATTTTAAATAATTTATAGCAACTTTCATGGTGTAGAAAAATTTATATAGTTTCTGATTTGCAACTTTGTCTTTTGTCTGTATTTTCCTGGCATTTATAAATACCAATGGGATTGACATTTTTAAAAAGAAAATAATTATGGACCTCCTTTACAAATATTGTAGTTTTCCTAAAATCTTAAGCTATGGTGTAATTCAATACTTATTATATAAAGTTATTTTGTTTTGAAACGCTAAATCATACAGATTAAAGCAACAAGTGCCACCCTACAGACCATTTCAGGTTGCAGGTGCTATAAAGGTAAGGGATGTTTCTTTACCTTTCCAGTCACTGGCTATGAGTTACAGGCTTTTAGAATTCTACCCTATGACATTATTCCGTTTTCTTGTGCTATGACATAATAGCTTAAACTGAATACTTCATAGAGAAAATAGTTTTATTTAGCACACACTTTGGGAAGCTGCAAGTTCAAGATAAAACCCCATCTGTTTGGACTTTGGTGAGGGCTGCCTTGCCTGGTTCCCAACATGGTGGATGTTAACGTAGTGAAATTTACACAACAGCGAGAGACAGAGACAGAGAGAGAGATTGAGAGAGAGAGAGAGAGAGAGGGAGAGATATCATATTGGAAGCCAGGAAGTCAGAAAGAAAATCAGGGATCAGGTTTGCTCTTTTATAACCATTCACTTTCATGAGAACTAACTCACTCAAGACTGGCATTAAGTTTTTCTGAGTGTGAAGTAGCATTCCACTAGTTCTCACATCCTGCAGGCTCCATTAGTTCTTAATCCCACCTGCCCCTTTGAGAAGCATGCCACCATCGCACTACCTTAGAGGGCAAACCACAACTGAAATATTGCATTAGTCTAGTATTTAATAACCGGTCTAACTCTTTTAGCTAAACTACTGAAAGGAGAAGAAAGTGTGTTAACAGGAATATAGTATTGCTCTCAAATGGCATAGTGTCTAAATTCTAAAGGAAAGCTTTTTTGAGCAGATGTATTACATTCCCGCACTCTCCACTGAATCCTTGCCATTCTGGAGAGTACTTAAAAGGAAAGTTTATATGTAGAACAAAGAAAAATCAATAGTAAGCCAGGAACTTGGAATTGATTTTGTCTTGCTGCATTTTGAGGGAAAAGCAAAGTTGTTGACAATATTCCTGAAAGAGGGATTTAGCATTAAAATATATCTTCTCTTTGGAATTGTATTAGCTGCATTTATAGTGCTTCTAAAAGTAAACCGTAGGGCGTGTGTGATTTAAAACATGTTAAAATACCCACTATTTGCTTCATAAGGACAAACTGGAGAGAATTTTTTTTAAAGATTTCTTATGTTGCTATTTTTCTCAATTTTCTCTCAAATATAGCATACTATTTTCAGAATCTTTCCCAGCTATACTGTTTTTGTTTTAATTGTAACTTTTACTTATATTTTTACTATAATTATCTAGTTCCATCAGTCAATTTTTATTTCTTTTTCTTCAAATAAGAAATGCTTCTATTTTTATATGGATATGGTTTTGTTTCACAGGTTGATATATTTCCTGTGGCCATTTTCAATAACTAGCTGAAATAATAACTTTCTGTAATTGGGATGTAAATGATTTATTTCTTTAAAAGTTCTGACAAAAAAAGACCTATAGATACTTCATGGACTAAGCAAAAAAGTTGCTAATAAAGACCCATGAGTGCTCCTTATCAATGACCCCAGGCAAGTTTTACAGTATTCAAATGTCAAAGGTGTTAATTAATTTTACTCTTTCCAAGTTAGAAAATAATGCTTACTGCTTGAGGGTTCATTTCTTGATGCAATCAATGTTGCATGTGAATTAATACCTGGAAGAAATTAATACACATAAGGGAAAGGAAGGCTTGATTAGCTACATAGCTAGGTATGCAGAGTGCAGAGATGAATTAGGGAGTTAGACCTGCGCTTCTGCAGAGCGCTCCATTTGCGTTTATCCTTGGATCTGTTCTTGAAACTTCTTTTACCTCAGCAATTTGCTGCTTTCAGTTATGTGTCCCCAACCCATGCATTTATTTTCTGACCAGTTTTTCTTTCAGTCAAGGCACTGCTCTGGTGTAGGCATGCTGACATTACCAATCAAGGTGGGAAAAATCATTTATCTAGATTTAACAACGAAACAATGATCTATCAGTGGCTTAAGCAGGAGATGAATAGTTTCCATCAATCTTACCATGTTCACCTCTTAATTTTAGTTATGAGCAGGTATAATTTAAATTATTGGCATTGTGCCACATGTTACCTTTTTTGTCAAACTAAAATCATATTTAAATATACAGGCTAGACATAAAAAGTCTGAAAATTTAATAACCATACATTTGTACATGTTTACTAATCATTATAATTTTAAAGATAGAAAAAGATAATCCTGTTAGTTTTTATATATCTCTATATGGAAGCACAAGTTTTTCAAAGTACTACAATAGTAAAATAGGAGGGATCTTAGAGTGATTCTACCCACATGCATGAATATACTTGCAGACTTATTTGTTTTGTTTTGTTTTGCTTTTTGAGACAGAGTCTTACTATGTAGCTCAGGCTGGCCTCCAACTCCCAGGAATCCTTTGACCTCAGCCTCCTGAGTGTGGGATTACAGGCGTGTGCCACCACTCCCAGATAAGCATATATATCTCTGGATGGTTAGGCATTGCTGTCATTACAGTGTCAATTTCCAGTAAGACATGTTCTCACTCTCATCGTTTTATATTCAACATCTAAAATCTCCTGGTATAGTGTAAAGTTCTATTAAAAAAAAAAAGAATAAATGTACCATTTTCCATTCATACTTTATATCATTTTCTGATTTGTTTACAAGTATATACATGATACATTGTGTGTATGGCTACTTATTTTTGCTCTTGCACTGCTGATATTCATTTATAGTATTATTCTTTGAAAGGATATCTAGTTGCCATGAACAACAACAAAAATCTCAAAGTTCAGGGATTCCCTGACTTTAAAGCACTCTGTCTGAACGTGAGCTACAGAGGCAAATCAGTACTCTGGCAGCCACGACCCAGGAATCCTGAACTCATCATTACGTATTAAAAATTATTTAAGACGCAACATGGGAAGGTGAGAATTCATCTTCATTTTTATTGCAAAAAAAAAAAAAAGACCTATGAATACACCACATGTGAAAAAAGAAAATGACTTTTCATCTACTCTATCACTTGCTAATTTTTATATTGAAAAAACCATGCATTTAAATATCCTCTTTGAAACTTTCTAAAAATGAGAGGAAATTATAGACTTAAAGTAGATATAATTTTTTTTAAAAAAAAAGTTACTGACTGAGCATATTGAAACTATTCTCTATGCAGTTTTTAAGCCTTTTCCACTTATATTTTTGTCTCAGTTTGACTTAACAAATTTCCAGTGGAAACCACTTTCCTCAGAATGTTGCATTGGAACCAGTAGAGGAGGTCTCCGGATAAGTATTCTTTTGGAAAGAAAGCAACACTGAAAAGGCTGAGACAGATATAAAGAACTGGTGAGTCATACTTAAACAATGGTACAAAAGCATATATAATTTTGTTTTCTTTACTGGAGATAAAAATTACCCCTTCTTTTTTATTAAATGTTTTCTCATTTGTCAATAATAGTATCTTCTTTTGGAACCTAAAAACAGCAAGGTAAAATAAACGAACAACCTCCCCCCACACACACACTTTTAGTAAAAGTAGAAATATATATTCTGGCTCAAAATTTCTTCTATGTGGTGATTAATACGATAGTGTCAAAGTTTGTTTTCCATTTGAGCATTTGATTTAGAATTTGAATTATCATTCACACATGAATGAGAAGTTTGAAAAGTATGTATTTCAGAAAGGGCATCAATATCATAACACCATTTTCATGCCTGACCAACAGGTTACTCTGTTTCCCCCAGCAAAGTATACATGGACTTTCATGAGAAGAAATTACTTAATCAAGTTGAACAGTTACTGACATTTTGTGATGGCTTACTATGAGTTGGGAACTTCATTTGTAATGGTCTTAATGTACAAAGATTTTCACATAAATCCTGGTGTAAGTATTGCTTAGCCTATTTTTATGTGGATAAGAAAACTAAGATGTGTGTTGAAAAAAACAAAGTACCACTCAAGGTGATCTGAACAACAGAATTTTGAAGCCAGCTCTGGGCTCTTAATTTCTGTTCTGCAAGAATGGTTAACCCCAAAACAACTCTATTAAATGGTTTTAGGAAATTGTAAGTTTAAGCTCAAAAGACATTTCCTAAAGAATAAACAGAAAAGATGCATATTTTTAAAACTATATTCTGTCTATGGTATCTTTTCATGGATTATGTCTTCAATAATAAAGATTTTAATAGTGCTTACTCAAGTATGTTAGTAGAGATAGACACATAAAGTGATAGAATAATTTGATGGCCAACAATAATGCTAGAAAACTTGAAGAGGCTCAGTATAGTAGCCTTTTGCAAAAACAGATTAACATCATAAAGGGAAATGGATTATGATGTAGAAATCATGTGAACCTCTGTCAACTGAAATGTTGTAGCTTTCCTAGTTTCCTAAGAATAATAAAAATATACATACTGTGGGGTCTGGCTTTGTTCTTTATGGTATGGGGCAGGAATATTCTCACTTCCAATTCATGTATTTTAGGGAAAGATTTTTCCTCATCACCAATGGAAGTAAAAGCCCGCTCCATTTTTATAGCAGTTTGCTAATTTTAACGTTTACTGATTTCTTGTAGGTATATAGCAACACACTATTTTTTTTCTCAAAAGCTTGTCAGGTATTAAAATAATAATATGGAATCAATGATATTTTGGAAGTAATCTTAGAAAATAGTGATTACCGAAGCAACTTGACGGTGATTGAGATAAAGTTTTTCTAGTTGACTTAAAGGTAGTATATATAGGACATCTTTATTTTCAGGTTTTTCTTTTTCACTTATATCAATCAAAGAAAACAGTAAAAATCTTTACTTTTTAAATATTTATACTTCACTTCTAAAGTCTTCCAATGAATGGACCAAGTTACATTCAAAGTTCAGCATCAGCATTCTGAAAATATCCCAAAGCGCCTCAATGTCTGCACAGAGACAGAGTCATTCCCTGTACTGGGTAAATATTAACAAAAATCAAAATAGCAAATATTTTTCCAGACCCAGCCATGTACCACATTTTAAGAAAGTTGGTAATTAAAATAGTTTAAAGTTATTATCTTTAACTTCATAGAGCCTGCAGTATAAATAGGAACAAATTCAATGGCATGTACAACAACACACACAGCTACACTTCTATTTTTTTCTTTTTCCATTATTACTATTATTTTTTTTTGTAGATAACATTAAACTCCAGAGGTTTACTGTCAAAACTCACATCTCTGTCTTCTCTTTAAATATAGGCTTTATTGGAGAGTTATAGGAAGAGGTGCAGATATTGAGTAGGTAACTTGTCTTATCTAGCTTTTTTTTAAGCAAAGATAATTTAAGGTGTTCTCAGAATGTGGTTTTTATGAATGTTCATGAGTATAGAGCTTTTGGTGTTCTCTTTTCTACCTCTATTGAATTGAGTATTGTGACCATTAATCCAGATATGTCAACTTCATTGAATTAGGAAATGGCTAGCAAATTAGGGAAACATGCTCCTAGGTCTGTCTGACCAGGTTATGGAGGCATGGCTGTGGGTACTACTGCAGAGTCCCTCGCCCCTGGCTCTCTAGTGTTGTTTAGCTGCTGTACTTCCTGGATGTCATGACCTAAGCAGTTTCACTCCACCATGCCCTTTTGCCATGATGTTTCTGCTTTGGAGCCAGCAAACCATAGCCTGAACCTTCTAAAACAATGAATCCAGTTATGCCTTTCCTCTTTCAAGATATGTGTGTCAGGTATTGTGTCTCAGTGATAGGACAGTTGACTAATACAAATATTGGATGGTATACAGTAGTATTCCAGTAAGTAAATGAATCAGGGAGTTGAATGAGGTAATCGTTCATTCATTCATTCACTTTTATTTTATGATCAAGATATTTGGAAAACAAAAAATAAACACAGATTTTGTCTTCATTGATATCAAGGAATACTATTAGTAGTAGCCAAAATAAACAAATAATTATGCTATAGTATATAGTATATTATGTGTAAAACAGGAAAGTATTTTTAAATATGGGATCCTTCACGGGGCACAAAGGAGGAATAATTAATCGTGAGTTGTGAAGATGAGAACATAGTTGTGAAGAACAATGTGTATAAGCCACTTGGCCACGTCAGTTATGCTCCTAAATATAGCACTATACCGACCACACAGAAAGAGTTCAACAAATGTTTGTAAGAAAGAATTATAGCTAACCTGGCAAAGAACAACAGAGTAAATACAAAAAGCATCAACCCATGGGAACGATTTGCCCTAAAATATGAAAGGATGAGTTAGGGATATCCTGGGAAATTTAAGATGTTATGGTTAACTCAGGGTACAAATTGGAGTTGCAGTTCAAGGGTAAATGGGCTCTTAAAGGATTTTAAGCAAAATATTAATCTGAGTTTGAAAGATACCTTGTAATGAAGCAAAGAAGGAGTTAACGAGCATTGAGGATGGAAAATGATGTGATGTAGGTGCATAGTGACCAGAAAATCAGAAATGACATAGTAAGATCTTGGAATAAGGCAACAACAGCTATGAGCATGGATTGGGAAGAAAAATATGTGTAGTATTTCTTTCCTCTGCCTCACCTACCTTATACAGTACCACAGTGTACTAGTCAGCTTTCCTGTTGCTGAGACAAATTACCTGATACAATGTGAAGAATGAGAGGTTTATTTGGCTTATTGTTTCAGCAGATTCAGTCCATGGTAGCCTTTGCCAAGATAGAAACATCATGGCGGAGAGTGGAGAAAATACACATAATTCATGAAACCCAGGAAGCAGAGCAGGAGAATAAAGCAACAGAAGAAGAGTCTGGGGCCACATATATTACCTGGTGTCAGGTCTCTATGACTCACCCAGGCGATCCAAAAATGTGCTTCACTATGCTTTCAGGCATTCCTTAATCCTATGAGGTTGACCTGTCACAGTTAACAGCTATCTTATTTCTATGGAATACATTCACGTTTCCTACTTTCCTATTCATCTCTCCTCAATGTCTGAATATCTTGCATCTTCTAAGATACAGCAAACATATTGCTTTGAACTTTTCTTTACCTTACACTAAAGTTGGGTTAACCTCTGTAAACCTCCGAAGCATTTTCATTTTATTTTTTATTTCAAGATATTATTAATATATTAAAAATGTACAGTAATATCTCACAGTTCATGAATGCTTCTGTGTGAATACAATTGGATTTTTTTTTTTTTTTTTTTTTGCAGCACCGAGGATTGAACTCACAACCTCATGCCTGCCAGGGCAGGCGCTTAAGCCACTGAGCCAAACTCCTGGCCCTGGTTTTTTGAGGCAGGGTCGCATTACGTAGCTCAGGCCGGCCTAGTGCTCGCGTTGTAGCCCAAGCCGGCCTCGAACTCACAACACTCCTCCTACCTCAGCCTCCTGAGTGCTGGGATTAAAGGCGTGAGCCACCACGCCCGGCTAATACAATTGGATTTGTAAACAAAAGCATTCCACAAAATTGTGCTTCCGGTTGAGAACTCTGCATCAAGTGACGAGAGTTAAAGTGCAAAGAAATGACAGAAGATAGGATCGGAGTACTTTGAATAAATATTTGTGTCTGGAAAATGAGTAAGCTTTCTTTTACTAGATAGCAAAAGGGAAAAGGAGAGGAGGTTTTATTTTTTTCAGAGAATCAGTGTGCTCTACCAACAGAATCAGGGAAAAGAATAGGGGTCCGTAAAAGTCACAGTATGTTGGCCTTGCACCAGTGTGAGATACCAAGAATGAAGAAACCTTGGCAGTAACACTGGACAAGTGGGAAGCCTTTAAAGATTCATGGATAATACTAAGGGAATTAGATTTCATCTTTAAGGTCATGGGCCTTTTCGTTATCAGTTTTTTTTCGTGCTCAATATATGCTAAAGATATTGGGATAATCAACACCTTGACTAATTCATATGCTTTCTCTACAAACTTTCTCATTCTTTCTCAGGTGCCAATCCTAGTTCTTCCTGAGAGCATTATCTCACCTAAAGATTTAGACATTCATGAAGCATTACTAACTAGTATATAGTCACATTTGAATTTCTTAAATTGCATAATGACTTTTATAGCTGTGTGAATATGTGTGTGTTAAATCTAGAATTAAAGCTCATACAATGCATTATTACTATATTTCCCTATAATATGGATGAATTCACATTGTTTGATTTGGTTTTGTTTTTGGTATTTAGTCTTGGAAGAATAGGCTTGCCACCATGTAGGAAACTCAAACATAATTTTTCTGATTGTATTCTCATGATTATATTCATTTAAAATTTTTCCAAAATTAATACACAGACAATAATTTCATTTGAGATATATACATATATATGACATTTTGATTTTCATCTTATTGTGATTTGTACTCTTCTCCTTCAGAAGTATTTTTTTTGAAATATACCTTTATTGATGCATGTAGTTGTTTCCCTGTTTCTGAGCACAAGAAAGCAATCTTCAGTTGGCTTTGTCTCTCCGTACATTATGTGGTCCATTTATCTAGTAATGGAAAGCCAGGCTTCAATCAATTGATGGCAGCCAAAGACATTCCCATGTGAATGGTTGTGCTCAGATCACAAAAATACGGTTTTTACATATGGCAGTAACATGCTCGTGTTTCTCAAATACAGTATGATTTAAGATACAAATGCATAAAAATTATTTGCTTATTTTTTTTAGCAAATCTATAACATTAATAAGTGCAAGCAGAGGCAGGGGCCATGCAAAAGGCTAGCTGTGATTAAAGTTAAGGTTGCATATATTCAAATCAGATTGTTAGAACCTGACATTAAATATAAGCCCTGTGGTAAACATGAGCAAAGAAGATCTAGAATATACACAAAATTTTGGAGAGTCCCATATCTCATTTTCAGTAAGATAGAAAGTTTTAGTACCACAATCTTTGCTGTTTAGGACAGTTCATAAAAGAAGTCTTAATGTGTAGGAATCTAATACAAAATACTCCTGTGTCCTGAATCCAGATTTTGTGATTAACATTTGTTATGGTCTATGAATTTTACTTTTTCAATATGTAAAAGGGTGGTTGGGATGTAGAATTTCCCTCGGAGGGTCACTGTCTTGAAGTTGAAGAGCTTTGGGGAAGTGATTAGATGAAGAGAGGTCTTATACGATGAGTGGATTAATCTATTGCTGCATTGGTGATTTGATGGCATTAAGGGAATATGACTAAAATCTAGGAGGTGGGACCTAACAAGATGAAGTGGTTCACTCAGCGTGAACTGTATCTTGTCCTTGGCCCCTTTCTCTCTGATTTCTCAGTCTCTGCCTTTCTTACCTGACATGAAGTGAGCGTCTCTGCTCCACCATCTTCTCTCTGACTCTCTCCATCAGAACACTTCCATGATACAGACTTAAACAATGGAGTCAGGTGACAATGGACTGGAACCTCTGAAACTGTGAGCCAAAAGAAACCTCCCACTCTTTAAGTTGATTTCACACAGTTATGGAAAACTGACTAACATAACACCTAATATAAGCATGAATTAATTTTTTTATGAAGTTTTGTACCTATGTAAAGCACTGAGGTAGCCTGCACTATCTTTTCACAAATATTTGCTATTAATTCTTGGAGATGAATGATTCTTTATCAGCATAATCCTTAGCCGTATGACGTACTTTGGACGATAGTATAGTGAGTGGAAGAATGTACTGTATTTCTAGGTAAGAGACGTAAGAACCAGCATATAGGTTAACACAGCCTATCTTTTTCTTGGTCAATTTAGAATGTACAGTTGGAGTTGGCCAAATTTATGGATTTGATGATTTCATGGAGTAGAATAGAAGGCTAAATAATAGAAAACATTAGAGTATATTAATTTTATGGGTAAGCATTTTCTGATAAGATTTTGTTAAAATTTCTGAATTATGTGTGTGTTATGTGTTCTTACTAAGATGTGAGAGAAAATATGTTTCTTACTGTGATTCGGTTTTAAAAAGTTCTTGTAAAGCAAAGCAGGGTTTAGCAATAAAGAGGAAGTGTTTTTGATTTTTATGCTTGTACTAGTTGACTTTCCTATCACTGAGACACAACACCCAATATCCATGATTCAAAGGAGGAGAGGTTTAATGTACCTCACTGTTTCAGGGTTTCCAGCCTATGGCCAGTTGACTCCAAGGCAGAAGCGCATGGTGAAGCAAAGTTGCTCAGTTTATGGTGGCCAGGAAGCAGAACATGGGAAACAGTGTCAGAGAGAAAGGAGCAAAGGACCACAAATAGTACCCATGACCCACACAGATATACCCAGTAGTGTGCTCTGCGAATCTCCTAGTCTGTTCCCAAGCCAATTAAGTTGACAATTCACCTTACCCTTGTCAAGACTGCTTTAGAAAGCAGACAGAAGGAGTGATTAATTCACATAATGTAAGGTGTAAAGTAGTCCATGTATTTCAGAGACAACTGTGTGATTTAATTCAATGAGGTTTTCCCTGACTCAACAATTACATTTTACCTATGAATATTATGAGTCTTTATACTTCTCCAATGTAATTTTACTATGCATTTGGTCTCTTTGACCTCAGTTATTATGTTATATGTATCTTTGAAGTGTTGTAATGTAGGAATAAGAGACACTATAGACTGCACTGTCTTTCCTCAATGAACATGCTCCAGAATAGCTTGGATGTCCTTTTGATTGGGCCATGCAAAAGGGGTGACTGGAAACTAATGGGCAGGAAATGCCTTTCGAAGGCCTCTCTGACTCTCGAGTTCTAGGATTCTGTAGCTGTGCAGCCGCCTGGCCTTCGGCAGTGAGCACAGGAGGCCTAGGTCTCTCCTTGACCTTCTGCTTCCTGCCCTTCCCGTTACTGACACCATTAGTTTTTCCATAGGGAGGCACATTGCTTGCAGCTGCTAGCAGAAAATGCCAGTATCTGCATCCATTTTCCACTTCTTAGTTATTTAGGACATGACTAAATCGTATGAAGCTCAAGGGAGAGAATTTAAGGAAAACATCTTCTAGGAGGCTGACACAGCAGAAAATCAAGGAGACCGAGCATCAGGAAAGAGGGCTCCTGATCTGGGCTAAACAACTGTCACACTGTTCCCAGGATGCACCACGCCTAGCAGGGCCCTGGAGGGCAGCTCACTAAGGGGCAGCCTTTCACAGTGCTAACAGATGCAGGTCTCATGGAGTTAGCCTCGTACATCTTGATGACCCAGTTCCTCTCTAGCATGCAGCTCTGTCCACATGTATTTGGAAATATACTTTGCTTTGCCTGAAATACACTTTGCTTTGCTTGGAGAAAAATGGGACCACCTCAGGCAGGAGGTATTCTATTATTTATATCAGCACTCTGATGGCAAATCTTGTGTGATCACAGCTTCTATCATGCAGAGAAATGTGTAGTTCAAGGCAGCAGACATCTACTGTGGGGCTTGTTATGTGCCAGACCTTGTGATGTGCACAGCACTTACAAAGACGATGAAGGAAGTGTTTCTTAGATTTTATTCATGCGCTTATGCTATAAGAGGCAGTCAGGAACAGAAGCAGACCATTTTGCTGTCATACAGCCCAGATTAAGGTGCAGGTCTACATAAAATGCTAGAATAAGTAGAATTTGAACACTTCTAAGCAAGACTCATCAGTCTCCAATTTCACTTAAACCAATATTCCTCACTTGTTTTCTTTTGAAAGCAAAAAAGTATTCTATTAAATGAAATACCTAAGAAGTGTAAGGAATTAAAACATCTTAAATTCTTGGCTAATTTAGGAAAGCTAGTATCATGACACATGGTTCTCATAAATCTTAATATTACTTTACAATATATTTTGTTTATTGATTGATTGATTTCACAATAAAAGGAATTGGCAGTACTATTCTTCCCAAACATAGCAATTAAAGATTCAAATGAATGACTTGTTGCAGTCAGGGCTTTCAGGGAAAACAATTACATACAGGACACATAATTTATAGTATTATTATTATTACTATTATTATTATTATTATTATTTTTTTTTTTTGCGGCACCGGGGATCGAACTCACAGCCTCACACCTGCCAGACAGTCGCTTAAGCTGCTAAGACAAACTCCCGGCCCTATAGTATTATTTATAATGGTCATCCAAGGAATCAAATACAAAGAAAGTAGGAAATCTGTCCACACACTAAAGACCTAGAAAATACAGCCAAGGGCCTGGATCCTATAGCAATAACCTGCATGAGTTCAGGTGAAAACCTAGAGCCCCTGAAAATGCCTCTCACAAGTCCAACTGGAGGCCTAGAGCCCACAATGACTCATGTAAGTCTATTTCATAAATCTGCACTGGGAAGGCCCAAAGGTCAGTGGTGGAAGCTAGAAAGTCTGTGCCAGCAGAACAAAGGATCTGTGCCAGTAGGTTGAGGGTTCTGCACTGGAGCCAAGAAGTGATGCTCTAAAAAAGACCATGGCTCTCCTGAAAAGTACCACAGCCATCCTCAGTGACAATGAGGATGAGCTCCTCCAAAGACGAGAACAGCTGAGTTTATACCAGGAAGCCAGCGTGACAAGCTTCTCTTGGGGACTGAATAGCACCTATCTTTCCCTTTGGAGCCAGGAAGCAATGCTCAAAGGACCAGAGCTTCCACAAGGTGAACCACAGTCATTCTCAGTGACAAGGTCTTGAGCTCCTCTGATAACAGCCGAGTTCATAACAGGGAAGCCAGCGTGACAAGCTTCTCCAGGAAAACCAACAGCTCCAAAAGAACCAATGACTCCAAACAGCAACAACACTGAGGAGAACCCACAATGCTACTCTTCCTCTTCAGGTCTCCATTTTACACTGGCAACAGTCCTCGGGTGGGTCATCCACACTCAGCACCAAGCTGGTTCAATTCAGCTGATGCTTAAATTAACCATTAGGTGTTAGTTCACCACACAAGCATGACAGAGGTTGCAGAAATATAAACAAATATTAAAATTTTATTCTTTTTTTTTTTTTTTTACCAGAGATTGACCTCAAGACCTTGCACTTGCCAGGCAGGCACTTACACTGCTGAGCTGAATCCCCGGTAAAATTTTATTCTTATCACAGGCTCAGAAGAACAGAATATACAAAGATTATGTCAGGAAATATGAAGCACAAACATTTTTAACTGATGAAACTATAAATCCAAGAGGGCAAGGGTTGCTATCTGTCTTGTTCCCTGACGAACCTTAGCACAGATTCATGTTTACATGTGCCGCTGCCCAACAAATTTTTCAATAAACAGCCTGTAATTACAGATCATAGAATAGTAAGATAGATTCACACACAGTTTCACTTCTTCGTGGGATACTTTAAAATATATTGTCCAAAATGAGAACATTTTGTAGGTACAGATTTCAGATAGCAAATTTAGATATTCTTCAAGTGTGCATTTAACATTGTTTTAAATGCAGATTATCATTCTAGCCATATTCGCACTCCCGTGACTCCCCTTTCTCTCCCTTTCCACTGAAACTATGTAATGTGTATCATATTAAATGTCCTACCATTATGGTAAACAGACCAAACACAGGAAGAAATGGCACCAAGAAAGTTTAAAAGGCAGTTTATTACAACAGTGGACTTGACTGGAATCTCTCCCAAAAAGTCAGAGCCTTCCTGGCAGTGTTTCAAGGTTTTAAAGGGAGGGCAGCTAGGCGGTACAGAGGCCCATTTGGGGCATTATGATTGGAGGGTTGGGTGACATCACGGGTTACCAAGGGAGTTTAAACATTTTAGGTCACATTTCAAGGCCATCAGTTATACAAAGCATGGGTTATACAAAGGAAGAAATGTCCTATTACATTTTAAGTTACATTGCAAGACCATCAGTTATACAAAGACAGTAAAAACAGGGATTACCCAACAGAAGAAATGTCCTGTTATCAGGCCTGTCTGGATGTGCCCACCTAATTTAGAGGGCATTCTTGGCAGACTTTATTTAAAATTTTAATTTCCCTATCACTACAAGTAAAAATCCAGATAAGAGGGAGAAAATACTTAGGAAAAATGTTTATATAAATCATTCTGGAAAAATTGAAATAAAAATTCAACCAAACATATTTGGTAGAAGTATAGTAAAAGAATAGTGATGGAGCCTTGACCATTTAAATTGAAATCTAAAGAAAAATAAAGGTTGTATAAGAGCAACATAATGAAAATAAAATGTCAGATGTTCTAACAAAAGAGAAAACATCACAACATGGAAACAAAACGAGGATCTGATAGCACAATTTCTAAATCTTTAATAACTAAACATCAAACATGATCAGCTAAAATTTATAAAAACAGTACTGTAAGTTTAAGGATTACAAAGTAAAGAATGGCAATACTTTTGAAAAAGTTGGGTAATGAAGAGTGAGAAGTAAATAGTTAAAACATAAGTTAAAAGAGGATGAAGAGAATTCTATATAGATACAGTGGTCACCACTAAAAAACAGCTATGTACACATATATGCACAAAACAATGAAAATAAACAACACAGTGAAAGCCTTAAAACCATAACAAGTAACATAAATTATGCAATTGGACAAATAAAGCCAAGGAAAAATGACTTCAACAAATATAATTAGATTCCATTAAAAGAAGATGTTTATATTGTATTACAAACAACAGCTGCCTGTGGTTTATGAATGTCACACGACAAAATTACTTCAAAGTGCTAAAATAAAGATTCGGATAATAGGCTACTGGGAAAACAGAGTAAAACAAAGCAGAGGTTTTTGTCAGACCAAGTGGATTTGGAGGTAAAACTCATTAACACAAATAAGAAATTATTATCACAGAAGTTAAAATTCATAATGGAGATGTAATGGTTAAATATCTTTGCAATATTTCAGTAATTATTTAAAGCAGAAATGATATGACTTAAAAGAATACACAGAATTATTACTATGAAAAGGCTTGTGGTCTCACGTTCTAAGGCAGATTGAGTGAAAAAGAATGAAAAGGCCCCACACTCAGGTGACCACATGAAGGCTCCAACACTTCCAGAGGCAGATTTCACAACTGTAAAGCAGCAGATTCCCATGTTTACTAGTTTTCTCAGCATCTAAAACATAAGCCTGACTTCCAAGAATTATTTTTTATAAAGCAAATGCATCATTGCTACAAAAGCCCTCTAGAATGAACTGCATATAAATTGATAACTATCGTTATCAGTGGTAACTATTACCACATAGAACTCAACATTATATGAATTATATAAGAATATAACATGAGTTTTTTATGCAAGAATTCTTCACAAGTGGAATATTTATGGGACTATCCAATACCTAAAACATTTGTTATTTCTTTACTTTTCTTTTTTCTTTTTTTTAGAAACTCACTTTACTGGCTACTTTGAAATATTCGATCAATTGTGGTCAATCATAGAAATTAGATTGTGAATATTCAAAGTTATTCCTCCTATCTAGCTGCTTCCCTGTACCCAATAATTATCTCTCTTGCCCACTCCTCACTCTATTCCTAAACTGGTAAATGCTTTCTAATCTTTATACTCATGAGATTGGCTTACAGATGCATTTAACAAAACTTCAATATTCATTCTAGAAAGACAAAACAGCACTTAAATCAACAACTATTGCATTAAAAAGCAAATTTAAATTGTGTGTAGGTATGCATATACATCAGTTTCACTGATGGTTTGCAAACAAAAGCATTCGACAAAATTTTGCTTTCATTTGCAAACTCCACAACAGGGGACAAACATGATCATGGCCATCTTCCCCACACAAATACAAATGCAACCATCTTCCCCCAAAATCATAAAACAAATTAAGTTTGTAAACTGAGCTACCACAGTATATTACATCTAGTAAGTAGGAAGTGCAGCAGTAGTTTTTGCCACTGGTCAAACTGTATGCTGGCATTAGCCAAAGCATTAAAAAAGAAAAATAAAATTCTAAAACTTTGAAAAAGGAGACAAAACTACCACTATTTTATTAATTAAATATGTAACTAGAAATTCAAATGAGCTCAGAACATAACAAAACTAACATAGAGAGTTGCATAAAGTTTGCAATGCTTAGAAGCCAGTCAGAAGATATAATGAAAGGAATTCCATCATTTAAAATGGCAATCCAAACAACTAATATACCTAGAAATGAACTTAACAAGAAACTGTAATACTTATTTGAGCAACCCTTTAAAATGCTCCTGTTGGCTATGTTGATGGATATAAATCAACTGAAAGCTAAATCTTTACTGAACAGCCATCACCTGCAAAATGTATATTCTTCCAAAGATAAATGAAAGAAATTGGGATAAAAATTCTCTAGCTTCATTCAGAACTAGGATGTTAGAGACCACAAATTATAAATTGAGTCTAGGGGGTGTCCAAGGCTGTGCTCGTCCTTCTCTTCGAGTCAGATTGGACTGGGGAAACGCCCTGCTCTTTTCCATTCACTGCTAGAAGTCCCAGGGCTAATGGCCGCTGTGACTCAGAAGATAACACAAGAACTGCTGAAGACCATAAGGCACATTGCGGGAACTACAGCTTCCTTTTAGCCCCCGTCTCATCCTTGTGAGGATGCTTTGTTCTTACCAGTCCGCTGTGGTTACTAAACACTCACTGCACTCCACCCATTGTCCTTGACTCAGATCTAATCAATGAATATAAGGTTCCAGCTGCCCCATCATCCCAGATCCCTGTGACACTGTTATTTTGTCTCTTGCTTTTTATTCTCACCATGTGCCGTAATACTCGGCAGGAGACTGGGGACTCACTGCAGGGGACCCCAACAACTGGCACTGTGGAAAGGGTCTCTGATACTAAGATAGTTGGTTCTAAAGTTTACTTGAAAAAATAATTTTTAAAAACCGAGAAATTCTACATTAGTGAAAAAAGACTAGGCCTACCAAGTAGTGAATGGTACTGCCAGTCTCAATAATAAACCCTTCAATGGTTCACTAAAAAAAAAAAAAAAGAAGAAGAAGAAGAAAAGAAAAAGAAATTTCAGACACAGACACAACTGCTGTGGGGATTCAATATACGATAAAGTATACCAGAGAGTCAAATTTTTTCTTTTTAATAAATAATGTTGCTACCCCATATACTTTAAAAATTGCTAACATGTAAAAATAAAGAAAACCACAAACAAGCCCCAAAACAAAATTTAAGTGTTGGCAAGGATGCAGAGAAATTGGAACTCCATGCACTCTTGATGGGAATGTAAAATGGCAGAGTCACTGTCGAAAACATACTGGCAGTTTCTAAAAATCAAAAAATAGAGTTATCGTATTATCTAGCAATTCTACTTTGGGGTATATACTTTGAAGAATTGAAAGCAGGAGCATGAAAATACATTTGTAGACCCATGTTTATGCTGGCACTACTCACAATAGTCAAGAGATACAAGCAATCTAAGTGTTCACTGACAAATGAGTGGATAAGTAATACGTTGAATATGCAAATAATGAAGTATTATTTAGCCTTTAAAAAGAGGGAAATTCTGACACATGCTGCAGTATAGATGAATTTTGAGGACATTATTCTAATGCAATAGGCACCTCATAAGGACACGTGTTATGATTACACTTACATCATGCTCCTTGAGTAGTAAAAATCTTAGAGACTGAAAGTACAGAGTCTGCAAAAAATGCATACACACTGCAGCAGTTCACTGTACTACAACTATATAGAAGCTATTGGCCACCACTTTGAGCACCTCTTGTAATTGCAGAGGCCAAAGGTAACGAAGTAAATCTCATGAGGTCTCAATAAATTTAATATTAAAATATTTGTAGAAATTTTTCTTTTCTTGATGTATGCATTTTTTGGCAGACTCTGTAGAATGGTTATTGCCAGATATCTTGGTACTGAGTTTCCAAAATTTAGAAAAAAGGTCTGCAGATGGATAGCAAGGATGGTTTCACAATAATATGAATTTACTTTATGCCACTGAATGATACACTTGAAAATAGTTAAGATGGTAGTATTCATATTATGTGTATTTTGAAATAAAAGTCATACACAAAGAATAAAGCAAGTAGTAAGCATATAGGAAAACATTAGATCCATATTTAATATTATACACCTGAAAAACATCCAAATGGATCAGAAACAGTTTTGAGAGGAAAGTATGTTAATGCTTACATCAAAAAAGAAAAAGTATCTCAAATAAAAATCCTAATATCATATCTAGGAACAAGAAAAAAATAGATAAAGAAAGAAAATAAAACTATGCTCAAAGTTAGCAGAAGGAAGGAAATAACAAGACCTTACAAGAATTAAATAAAATAAATAAAAAATTGAAAAACTAAGTCTTTTCTTCAAAAAACTATAGAAAATAGAAAATCCCTTAGACTAAGAAAGAAAAGACTCAAGTAGAAAAAAAGTTTTAAAAATGAATAGTTACAATAGTGTATAAGGGGAGTGAACTAATAATTAATACTTTCTAATCAAAGAAATATTCAGAACCCAACTGGATTCACGCTAAATTCTATAAAATGTTCATAAAGAACTAACACCAATGTTTCTTAAACTCTTTAAAAATTGAAGAGGAGGAAATATTTCCGTATAAAACTTACCAGGACAGCATTACTCTGATATCAAAGCCAGACAATGATAAGAAATAGATCAGAAGTTTGAACGTAAAAAATTCACGCTATAAATAAATAGACTATTAAAATTAAAGGTGGAGACATTCTTTGTCGCCTTGGAGTGAAAAAAATCTTTTAGACAATTTTCTCCATCTAAAAATACACGATGTAGCCCTACATACTTTACATGGTCTAAGAAGAGTTAAAAAGCAAAGACAGTGCTAGGAAAAAAAATTTGTGATAACTTCAGGGACTAACTTCCATAAATATACAAGGAATAAATAATGATCATCTCCAAACCCCACTGGAGAGAAACAAGAACAAAGCTGAATGCTTTTCACAAGTTTTCTTCTTTGGCCTGTTTTACCCCGGGCCACAATACCTCACTCCTCAGCAGCCCACCAAAAGCAACCTAAGGCAGCCCTCAATCATCTGAGCACATTTCTTCCTGTTTTATCTACCTGGAAGGGGTAGTTTATGGATACCACTCTTCACAGTCCTCTTTGTGTTTTTCAGAGTTGATGCTGAGCTAGGTAGTTGAAGCTGGATCACCTACTTGCCAGTCCTCAGCAGTGAATGTTTTATGTCCATGAACAAGAATTCAACTTCCTTCATCACAGGGTTCCTACTACCCTCAACTTATGTAAAAGTCACCGAAGTGTAAGAAAAACTTTGTAAAAAAGGCTGTGTCCTAGAGCCATCAATGCCTTGCATGTGTCTTCTCTGGGTATCACTGGGGACACACTGGGACCCCTGAATCAACGTCTTGGCTCCTGGGTGTAGCTCACTACCTTGCGCTTGACATCCTTTTGCCTGTTCAGGTGCTCATTCCGAGAGAGGATGGAGAGGATGGTCAGAGCTCCATTCTTGAGGCTGAATGAGTCTTACCTCTCCACTAACTGCTGCGTACGGATGCTCCACTTCTGTCTTCCTTTTCAAGATGCCAGTGCATCCCATGGGAAATAAAGGCATTTTGAAGCAACTTATAATTTGCTAGCAGAATTCTTTAAAGCAATGAGTTATAAATCAAACACAAAGCTTAAATACTTTGTGAATTCCCTAAA
Organism: Dasyprocta punctata; assembly: GCA_004363535.1. Classification (NCBI taxonomy): domain Eukaryota; kingdom Metazoa; phylum Chordata; class Mammalia; order Rodentia; family Dasyproctidae; genus Dasyprocta; species Dasyprocta punctata. The sequence continues at coordinate 22,488 of RJWM01021078.1, forward strand.
ATGAGAAATTCAAAATATAAATAAAGAGAAAGATAAAAGATAATAAGAAAAAGGTAGAGATAGAGGGGCAGTGCATTGAAGGAGGGAAAGGAGTTGAAACAAAAGAATTAAGATGTGCTACATGTAAGGGTAAGGTCCTGAGTTTGATACCTGATACCCCCCTTAAAAAGATGTAGTATTTACACGTACCAACATCCCAAAAGAAATGTATTACGAACATACATCAATAAAAAATAAAAATTGAAAGAAAGGACAAGAGGTTGGATGATGTATTACCACACATTAATACATTACAGAGTATATTAACATGGGCTATATTAATATATTGCCCTGTTACAGATGTTAGAGAGAATTGAGTTAAAATTATATTGAACTGATTTCTTGAGCACATTAATTTCAGGTCCTGAATATTATATTTTTAAATATGACTTTGATTTACAGTTTTTTATAAAAATTCTTTTCTTTCCTTTTCTAAAATTATTTAAGTCTCTTCCCAACAATCTTTTGGGTTTAAGCAAGAAATCTGAGATAAAGCCGTAAGATGGAATTGTACAAAATGCATTGTTGAGGTCATATCAGTAAAATTTAAACTCGGCATTTTATTATCTTGTTAGCACAGATAATTGAATATAAAAATGAAACATGCCATTGTCTTGCTACTTTAAAAGTTAGAAGTAAGTTACTTTATCAATTTCAGCAATACTTAGATGTTAGAATATATCATCACATTCGAGGAGAGGTCATTGAGTAAGGTTGTAAAAGTAAATTAAAATGATACAGCATTTTCTAGTTCCTTTGTATATCATTTTTCTTCATTTAGTTTAATTTTCCCAAACAATGTATTACTGTGGTACTGATTGTACTTTGACAGAACTTAGCAAGAACAATTTTATAAGAGAAAGCCACTGAAAAGTTTCAAATTCAATTGGTTTGTAAAAAATAATTTTATTTGGCTGTTCTTTTAATTTTTAATTTTTATGTATTTATTTATTTTTGTGGAATCCACCTCTAAGGCTAGTAAAGACACACTTTTACACATAAGTTTGCATTTTTATAGCTTCTCATTTGATTCGGACTTTATTTTGGGAACTTGGGAAACCATGGATGCAGACAATAAAGGCAGTAATTTAGAGACATTAAGAAAGAAAACCGAGTTAATAAGTTAATAAAAGTGTAAGTCTAATCAAGCAAAATTGAAGTCAAAATTTCCATATTAAGATTCAAATTATCCAATTTAGCTGTCAACTGTAGACACTTAATGTGACTCCCAAATCTATACTTGTTGTATTGATATGTCAAAGAGTCTTTAGTAAACTTCTGAAAAGCCATTTATGTCATGTTTATGTGCAACATCATATTATACCTATTAGCAGAAGGGATCCTTTTGAAATTCAGGTGAGATTATATCTTTCTTCTGCATAGCTAACTTCAGTATCTCTGCATTTCAAAGTAAAAGTCCAAGTCCTTAGAACAATCTCCAAGGTCGTCCATAATCATGATCCTCTTCACCTCACATCCCCTCTCATATCTTACTTGTTAACAATTACTGGAGAAGGCTTAAACATGCTAGGCATACTGACCTCAGGGCCTTTGCACATTCTGATCCTTTTACCTGCAATGCTCATGTATATATTTACATTTTCAACTAAATTAAATTTGGAGAGTGAAACTGAGGTATAAGAAGGAATAATATTGCTCAATTGGCAAGCCAATTTAAGCAAATACCGAATATACGAAATAGTGATAATAATGGTAAATTTTATGATCAAAATATGAGGCTAGAGTAAAAGATTTGAATCCAGCAGAATTTGAATTAGGCTGCTGTTATCACAGTTAAAATGTTTGTGCTATTCTTGTATTGATTTGGAAGGAAAAAGAGCCAAGATAATAACAAACATTAGCAATTTCATATACATCTGAAAGCAAATTATCTAAGGATAATTTCAAAAAGAATTTTAAAAACACCAATTATAGGAGAGGGTGAAAGAGGAGAGAAAAGACTAGATTAATTCAAAATAGGACAGAAAAATTGCAAAAAATAAACAGAAATGAAGTGTAAAGAAAATGAAAAATATAGAAATCATTTCAAGTATATCAGCTGAAGTAAGTTTAATTACCTGAGATAAACAGTTAAAATAGAGAATAACATTTAGAATTGAAAATATAACAGTACTAAAGAAAAAAATCCAGATATACATTATGTAAAATAGACAAATTAAAAACATGGAAAAAGTTAACTTCAAGGTGAAAGCTTGGAAAATGGTATCACAGGTACATTCTAACCAAAAACATCCAATATATAAAGTAAGATGAACTCTAAGCAATAATTACCAGATAGGAATGAAGAAAGGCACTGAACCGTGATTAAACTTAAAATTGACCTGAAATATATGGCACTTTTAATTGTATATGAGTCAAGTGATATATAAGCTCATGTGGGCAAATCCATAACAGTGTGTGGAATTTCAGTACAAGTTGCTCAGTAATTATCCAAACAGGCAGACAACACAAAAACAGTTATTTAGTTGGTACATATAAAAACAGCACCTACTAGAAAATACACACAGAGCTTACTACTGAAAATGGACTAAGAATTAAGACATGAAGATAGAAGCAACATATTTTTATTGCAATCACAAAGAATGGAGGTCCTGATCATATCCCAATTAAGGGAGTTATAATAAAAAAGTTAATTAAAAATAAAAATTGTAAGACATTTCCAAGTAAGTTAGAAGTTGAATCATACATTATAATAAATGATAATGCAAATATTGCATATCAACTTTATATGCCTCGTCTTCAACAAAAAATTCAAGGAATATATGCTTATATCACCAAAGAAAATGTCCTGAACTCTAAAGAATAAGTCTCTTCAATAGGCTTCAATCTACTTCTCCCGCACCGCACCCAAAAAAAAAAAAAAAAAAAAGAAAAAAATAGGTGGGCAGAAAAAGCTCCATGTTAAGATGCAAGCAACAGCTAACTAAATAAATGCGTGAATAAAGCAAAAGACTTAAGAAAATAATAATATGGACTGGGAAGCAAGTTAATGCAAAAAGAAACCACATGACCAACAAAGTTGAATACTTGTCCCAAGAATCCGTAATTACTTGGAAAAAACTTACATGAGTCTAGAAATGTGAATAATAAAAGGATTCATAATTGAAGAAGCAACAGAAGTTTTAAAATGATAATAAATAGTGTGAGTAACTACATAGCAATTAATTTGAAAATTTACAGGGTGTGCGCCATATTTTCTGGAGACATAGAATTGACCTAAAGAAGAAATACGAAAACCAAGCATCTACACGTGAAGCTAAAAAGCTCAATATGTAATTAATCTATACTTTTTAAAAACTCATTTTGTCTCAGTTTAAATGTCTTATTTGTCTCCTGTTATATAATCAAATAAGTATCACTGTGTCTCTTGGAGTTTGCTTTCTTCAGGAAACCATATAATTTAATTTTAATATTTGAGTAATGTTGACTTTCTGTTCATTTTCCCATATTTCAATCAACTTTCTAATTCTATTTTTCTTGTTCATTGAATTTCTCAATTTCAAATTCACGAGTCAAAAGGTTTTTAATTAACCCCAATTCTTTTTTAAAGCTTAATTCTACTTAGAGTGCTGTCTTAAAAGTTTCTTCTTTTTTGGAGGGGTTCAGAGAGAGTTGCATTAGATGGATCTTTTTTTTCCTGATGTTTTGCAATAATAATCCATATGGCTTATCTTCAGTACCCCCCAAAATACCTTTTACCCTTTTTTCCTTCATCATCCTGTTATTAAAGGGTACGTCCACCCTTCTTCTTATATACATTTTTCTTTTCCTGAAGTCATTAGTTCACCTTAAATTGCATGTAGTTAAAAATCCATCAACTAGTATCTATGCCCTGATCTATTTCTAGGAATTTTTCTACTAAAGGCAAATTTCTTATAATCACTTAAATCATTATTGAACCTCTCGTTGACTTTTCTCTCCTCTTCCTTGCAGTTTTTCTTGCCCTCTCCTTTCTTGCTGGAATCACATGGTGTTGTGACAGCAATAGGTTTTCTCTCTTATAATTTGGAGTTTCAAATTTTTCTACTTGAAGTGTGGACATTACTAGTGTTTAGGTTATGGCAAGTAATTTTTTGATGCTGTCTTGTTTGTTTTTCTTGCTTTATATTGCTTTCCAGGAAATATTGAGATAAATGGAGTAAGGCAGCTGCCACTTCTCCTCCCAGAAGTCACCAGGATTAAACTTTCACAGCAGCTAAGGCATGCATTGTTTTATCAGGTACCACAAGTCAAGGTAGGACTCACAAAAGACAGTTTCCTTTAAACATTACTTAGGAATAAACCAAGTGAAGCAGATTGGTAGTCTAAGAGAAGCACAGAAGATATGTTTAACACAAGAATAAAAAGCCTATCAGCAAAGACATCACAAATAATCCTAATTTAAATGTGAATAGATGTCCTAAGATCTTTATCAACTAAGTTAGAGAACTTTTTTCCACATTCACAAAGATTATTGTAGGCAGTAAACACTCCAAGATTTGTTAAAATGTTTTTTCTTTTAACTTTTCTTGTAGCAGTAGCCTCATTCATTGCAATAGCATGTGGAAACTCAGAATTGAAAGTTTTTCAGGAGGTCAAAAGTGAATTATCAAATTATTCATGCATGGATGATGAAGATGATGCATTATGGTCAAAAACATGCTTTCATAACGGAAGAGTGGTGTAGGTGGATGATGATGATGATGATGATTTTGATTTTGGCCATGTGAGCCAAAGTCCATGTGACAGTGAAATGCAACAAAAATCAACTGACATAGACACATAGAATGCAGACTTCCTTGATCCAAATGATAAAGGTAACAGCAGTATGAGTACATATTTGACTAGTTGAAATGTTGCAAAATGGTACACAACCAAATGCAATGATCCAATGTTTGAAGTAGGTCTGAAAAGATAGTCAGTTTTGGCAGTGTTGAAAGGTATTTGGCAAAATGCCAGCACTTTCATTCAATGTTGGAAATTGTAACAGACAAAGGATCTCAAGATGCTGTGAAATACATAAAGGTTGAAATGCAAGTACAATGTTCTGCATTCACCAATAGTCATATTTAAAAATGCATTTATTATGACACCTCACTAGCTGAACTACAAGCATTCTTAGGGCTGCTGTACTTAGCAGGGATTTTTCATGATGATCACAAGAATGTAAAACACTTATGAAAAAGTAATGCTTTCAAAATATGACATAAGCTGGGGATTTAACTCAGTAGTGTAAGCGCCTGCTTGGCAGGCATGAGGTTGTGAGTTCGATCCCTGGTACAAAAAAAAAAAATGACGTAAAACTTTATGCTCTTGTAGATACAAAGACTTATTATGCTTTTGATTTAGACATTTATCCTGGAACTCAGCTATCAGCTCCTTATTTGTATAGTAATAAACCAAACGATGCTGTGAATTGACCTGTTGCATCCATTTCCCAATCTTATCTAAATGTGATATTTGACAATTGGTTTACTAGTCTCCAATTGCTATTTCATTTTCTAACAGAGCACAAGTTGACTAGCACAGGAACCATAAATAGGAACAAAACAGAAATTTTAAATGAAACATTGCAACTTCAAAACAGGTAATTGTATATTACAATGTTTGGATTTCAGAAAGACAACATTGGCCTCCTATATGGCAAAGAAAAAAACTGGTACTGCTGATGTCAACATTGCACCATGATGGAAATATTGATAGGAAATTGACAAAATGGGAGCCTGAGATGGAAACATTCTACAACAAAACCAAAGGTGGAGTAGATGTTGTCAGTGAGTTGTGCAGCAACTGTGATGGCACTTGAAACACAAAATATTGGCCAATGGTTGTATTTTACTCAATCCTAAACATGTGTGGTATAAATAGTCAGACAGTTTTCAAAGAAAATAAAAAATGCAAAATCCCACTGAGAAATTTTCTTAGAAGTTTGGATCTGGAACTCCTAAGAGATCATTTATATCAGAGGAAAAACAATGCAAAACAATTACAGCCCACACTGGTGAGTTGACAGGTGCAGCATCCCAAAGATCTACGATGACAACAGAAAAACCAAAAAGAGGTCAACTGTGCCCTACAAGAAAGGGCAGGAAAACAAAATGTACCTGCTGCCAGTGTAAGCCATACTTGTGTATGGAAAACGCGGTTTCCATGTGTGAAGACTGCCTTGGGTTTGGCAATTGAAACAAGGATTATTTTTGTTGTAGATTTCTATTGGTATTTTCATTGTAGCTCACATACATTTTTACTTATGATGATTTCTTTTAGGTTTTATAAGCAAGTGAACAGTTGACTTAAAAATGTTGATGTCTATTCTAAGCATTCATTATATACTTGATATTTTATTTTTCTGATATCTTATTTCCTTGCTAAGTGCACATTATATAACATAGTGAGAAGTTGGCAGGAAGCTCATTTTAGTTCATAGTATGAAGCACCTGACAAAACAGGAGGAAAAGAGCAGTGATGAGAATGGCCTGTCACATAGGAAAGGAAAGCTAAACACATGTACTGCCGCAGCAGGCAAGATATGTGTGTGGAACATGCAACTGTCATGCGTGAAGACTGCCTTGGGTGTGAGAAGCAAAGATTCTTTCTGTGGCAAATTTTTGCTTGTGTTTACACTGCAGCTCGCATAGGTTTTTATTTCTGATGTTATCTCTTGGGCAAGCACACAGCTGATGTGAAAATGTTGATCTCTATTGCAAGCACTCATTAAACATTTGATTTTTTAATTTTATCAACATCTTATTTTCTTTATTTTTGACACCTTATTTTCTTATATTTAGATGTGAAAATTGAAATAAAGATTGTTTTGCAGAGTGCTATTGATATTTTCATATAGGAATTTATTTCTTTTTTCTTTTTCTTTTCTTTTTTTTTTTTTTTTTTGCGGCACCGGGAATTGAACTCACAGCCTTGAGCCTGCCAGGGCAGGTGCTTAAGCCACTGAGCCAAACTCCCGGCCCTGGTTTTTTGAGGCAGGGTCGCACTATGTAGCTCAGGTCGGCCTTGCGTCGCGTTGTAGCCCAAGCCAGCCTCAAACTCACAACGCTCCGCCTACCTCAGCTTCCCCAGTGCTGAGATTAAAGGCGTGTGCCACCACGCCTGGCTAGGAATTTATTTCTGATGTTATCTTTTAGGTTTTCTAAGCAAGCACACAGCTGATGTGAAAATGCTGATGCTTATTCTAAACACGCAATACATGCTCAATTTAATACTTTATTTTATTGGTATTTTGTGTTCCTGTTAACTACACATTGCTTAATATAATAAGAATCTCCTGACCAAATAGAAAGACCAGCCACATGTCATGTATATCCTACAAAAAGTGCAGGAAAGCAAAATATATGTGCTGTCAGTGTAAGTGATACATACGTATGGAATGTGCTATTGTCAACTGTGAAGATTGCTTTAAGTGTGAAAATTGAAGAAATGATAATTTTTTTTGTAAAGTGATAATGGTATTTTCACTGTAGTTCTTATAGGAATGTATTTCTGTCATTCTTTTTTATACTTTGTGCACTAAAAACCAGTTGATGTTGAAAATTCTGATGCTTTTTTACCAACACTCGGTAAATATTAAAAATGCAGTACTTTGTTTTTGTAAATTTTTTCCTGTTAAGCACTCATTCTTTAATGTAATAAAACTCATAAAATTAAAATTAATAATTCGCCGGGCGTGGTGGCGCACGCCTTTAATCCCAGCACTGGGGAGGCTGAGGTAGGAGGAGCGTTGTGAGTTCAAGGCCAGCTTGGGCTACAACACGAGCGCAAGACCTGCCTGAGCTACATAGTGCGACCCTGCCTCACAAAACTAGGGTCGGGAGTTCAGTTCAGTGGCTTAAGTGCCTGTCCTGGCAGGTGTGAGGTTGTGAGTTTGATCCCTGGTGCAGCAAAATAATAACAATAATAATAATAATAATTCGCCAATAGAAATATTCCAAAGAATAAACTTGGAGGGGACACTGCCATGGTTATGCCTCAAAATGACAAAAAGTATGATAGGTTCCTTAAACTAGTTCAAAGGAATACGGGGAAAAAAGAAGGCTGGCCATCATAACAGTGCCAACTAACTGAGTACATGAAGATGTAGGATAAGGGAGCCAGGACAGGGAAGGCGATCATGATAGGAGACAATCCTTGCTTTGGAACACTTATTTTCAAATGACTTAGAAAAATCATTTAAAATTGTAGACCCAATAATGAGGAACAACAGGAATTTGTTTTGTTATTTTTTTATTTCTTGAAATCTAATTACATTTATCCTCAGTTTTTGTTATATTAAAAAACTTTATCTTAACAAAAATAAAGATGTCAACCCCAACCTATTTGACAAGGATACCACATTCACATTTATTTTTATGTACAGACACAAGGATTTATCTTTATACTTAGTGTTTGTTAAGGATAGCTAATAAAATAATTGTAGAACATTTTACAAATTAAAAATTTTGTAAGGAATACATTATGAAAACAATACTTCTTCTAGATGGAGACTGAAGTTGTTAGTGATCGAAATTCTGGCTAAGGGCTTTTCTGCAGATATTCAGCTACAGAAAAAAATAAGAGAAAATTTGAGGTGCTAGTTTACTTAGATATCCCTATAATAACCATCTATATAACTAATTGTGACTGAGGAGATGGATCATTTCTTTTCTAAATAAAAGCAAATATCATAATAAATACAATAAAATATAATTAAAATACGTATTAATTGATATTGTAGAAATTGTATTTTTAGAAAATCAAAAATTATGTCCCAAACAATGTAATCAACACCTTAAATACTATAAAAGTGGATATACACATTCTAAATTTGAAAATTGTAAACCGAAGAGAATTGCTCAGAACTATCTCTACCTTAAACTGTCAGAGTGAGGCCCTGAGGTGGTAATCAGAAAGAAAACAAAATGAACTCTCTTACAATGACACCTGCAATAAAGGTAGATCTAGTTACTGTAGGCAGCTCTTGTTTCCTGTACCAACTCTGAGGTTTTCTCACAAAGCAAAACCAATTGTTTTCTTTTTCTTTGCTTGTCTAACAAATTCATCTGTAAGAGAAAACCACTATGACAGACATTTGTAATATGCCTCTGACATTTCATGAGATCCCAAAATTTTAGTAAAGAATTATGTAGCAACTATTTTTAAGAGAAAATGTACTTCGAACTTCTATAGAAACCAAATCTAGAATTCAAACTTACATTAAATTAAATGAGTAATTAATAGCTCATTAAATATCAGTTTTATATAACAGATGATGGAAATGAATTTATTACTTGGTTAAGACAATCTTTCTCACTCAAGGATGTTAACTGAATTCAGACAAGTTTTCCCTTATTTTATTTCCCTTTAACATTTAAATATTTGAACCAAGCAAGTAGGTTCTAATTTAAAGAATAAGTGACCCATCCTGGCTCTTTTTTCCAAAAGCAATTCTTCAATTGTTGGTCAATTTTCCCAACCGATTTCATCATTAAAAACCATTGCATCCACCTTTTGTATGTGTGCATACAGTGATTACTCTATGGAAAAATGCATTTTGTTCTGCTTCTAGATTGTGCACTCTGTTTTAGTGATTTATTTTTTTAGCAGTAGATTATTTTAATTGTATTTTTATTAATAGTTTTAGTATCAAATTTTATGCTTGTACCTTAGCAAACTTTATCTTTTCATCATATCGTGTTATATGTTAGTGTGTGGATACTGTATATAATAACTAGACTTCTTGGAATTTTTTCCTAAAGGACTTCAAGTCTGCTTCTGCAAGTGGGTGCCAATGACAAAATATTGGAAAGCAAAAAGACAAATAGTAAACATTCTGATTTCCAAGAGTGATGAGAAGACACATGGTGTTCAGATTCTATGTACATAACAAAAATTTACAGATATTTACTGGCATAAACTTGAGTGGTCCTATTTTCTCTTTTGCAACTCTTCAGTTGATTAGTTCTACCTTCAAGATAGATCATTTATATAGTTGGCTGTCAGTTGATTCTGGCAGACATATCAGGACTTGATTTGACAGTGCTGGCCAGAACACTCATATGACCTGAGCTTCTCATAGGTCATCATGAGTTTCTGAGAAAAATCTCAAAAACTTGCTATCCTTGAAGCAAGAAGTCACCAGATCAGAAAGCGCTATGTCTTGAACTGAATCAACCTTCCCTTCTGTTGTATTTTGTGATTAGCATCTTCACAATTAGTTAGCTTGGGCTGCTATAAGAAATATCAGAATGAGTATTTTAAATAATAAGTGTTTATTGCTCACAGTTCTAGAGTTCTGGCAGTACAAGACCAAAGTGCCTGGAGATGTGATTTCTCCTTGTGGCTAACTCTTTGGTTTATAAATGGGTGCTTTTTGCTGTTGTCTTAATACCTTTGATCTCTTTTCTTATAACAACACTAATCCCATCATTAGTCCTACTCTGCTGTTATCATCTAAACTTAATCTTTTACTAAAGGTAATCACTTGTAAATAACATGACAGTGTGTTAGTGTGTGTGTATGAATTTTGAAGGATGGCAAACTTCCAGCCCATGATGATGGAGACAGAGAATCCTATATCTTGTAGTAGAAGTGAACAGTTTTGTTGCACAAAGCTTGATAAATAGTAGATATGGTTGCAGATATTGCCACAAAATATGATTTGTAATGAGAAGGATTTGGGCATTTGAGATTTTGTAGCAGTCTCCAGGAAATTTCCTGAAAATCACTTATATCAAAAATTCCAGTAGTGAGTGCTCATTCCTGGTGGGCTCCTGCAGTTTCAGTAGTGAAGTTTTTTGAACAACAGCAGCAAATAGCACATTTCCCTGGTTTATATTCCTTTTGCCCGCCTAAGATTTTGAAAACGTCTATGTTTATAAACATATTTCTGTTTGAAGTAGCCAAAATCATATTAATTTTCCAGTCCAAATCCTAATGGACACTATACACAAGTGGTTTTAGAAAACAGATGCTGAAAAATAATCTGAGTAGATTAAATGCCCTGGTAATATTTAAAGAAAATGATAATCTTATTGCCTGTAGGCTACTGTTAATCTATGGGCCACAAGGAAAAGTGATTTCCTAAATTTTTCATTTAGCTCCCTGAAATGAAGATGAATTGAAAGGATACCCAACGAGAAAGTAGAGTGTTCAGAAAAATGGGACTTAATAGTGAAAATGATTATTTCAGGACCATAGGTTTGTATTCCTGAAATTTATTGCACTCTAGAGTCTGCAGGAAAAAATGGTAAAATCAAGGCCCCAACTAACTAATTGAAAGCACAGTAAGAGAGAAACAGTTTTTATGACTATTCTAAAAATATTTTTAAATATTTTTTAGCAGTGCAAACACACTTGAAATCAAGAATCAAATGTAATATATGGTGGATGACATAACTATAACATACATGGTTAGCTGAGTAATAAATTGATGGGAAAGGCATTTGAAAACAGAATTGATGGTGGCAATAAAGAATTGATGGTGGGAAAAAGAATTGAGATGTGTTATGCACATGTATCAACTCCCTACAATGATTGTAATCATTCTGTACTGCAAGCATATATTCATTTTAAAAAAATATTATTAAATTTAGAATATAATACTAAAACTGGCTATTAAGCAGAACTTAAAAAGTGGAGTGGGAGTATTTATGTGGGTTCATGAACCTCAATATGTCTAATCTCTTCATTTCCTTGGTGTTCCTTTGCTGTCCATACAATCCTATATAAAGAGATTATCCCTTCTAAATAGTGACATCATTTGAAGAAGCTACCTTGTGTAACATTTATGGGTTACTGTGTCTGCTAAAAAGACAAGTAGAAGTCCACCCCTGCTAACCATAAATGAGATTTGCACTGGAAAGTGTCTTTGCAGATACAATCAAGCTAAGATACGGTCATACTAAATCAGGGCAGGCCCTAACTTAGAGTGACTGATGTCCTCCTAAGAGAAGAGACAGTGACTGACACAGACAGAGAGGGCAGATAGTGCAGTGAAGATGGATGCTGAGAATGACATTATGATTCCATAATTCCACAAACAGAAGTGAGACAAGGCAAGGATGCATCCTCTCTTAGAGGCTGTTGAGGGTGTGTGGTCCAGACAGCGCATTAATTTCAGACATTGGAACTTCAGAATTGTGAGAACACATTTTTTTTTGTAGTTTTAAAGCATCTAGTTTATGGTAATTTGCTACTTCAGCCATACAAAATTAATATAGCCAGGAATCTTGATTTTCTCACAGGTCTATACTTCCATTTCCTTCTTGGTACACACAGAGTTGGGTCTCAGCATACCCTAGGAGGATAAATACAGCAGAAGTATCTCATACATGAAAAGAATTGTATCATTTTGTTTATTCATTTTGACAAAGAAAGGAATATGTGAGAGAATAAATTCTAGTTGTTAAGGTTGAAAGAAAAGTACAAAACAGCGTATACATCTAAATTAATCAGCATAAGTACACTTACCAGAGACTGCGAACTTCAACTAGTAGCTGGAGTGACAACACATATTTTGTTACTATAATCAATGCAAATTTACATTTTATGGTCATTTTGATTTTGAGAAATAGCCTTTAGGTTTTTAAAGATAATTCTTATTTGGGATTATTCCTTGGCAAATTATATTTTAATAGTTTATCTGTTTTGTCTTTCTTAGGTTGGTAAAAGATTTATTTTATTACTTATGAATTATTTCTTTGGTTAACTTTCCAATTTTGTTTCCATTTTTGCAGGTTTTATTGTTACTTTTTCTGTGATTCTTGGTTTTATTATTTGCCTAGCTAAACTTCCTGATCCAAATTCTGAACTAATTTAATTTCTTTATTTATATTTAATAATAAGTAATACATGTCTAATAATATAAATTTCCTGCAATAATATTTAGTACTACCTCATATAATAAATATTATTGTTATGTCATGTTTTGTTTTGTTTTATTTTGTTTTGAGACAGGCTCTTGCTATGTAATTCAGCACTTGCTCTTAGCCAAGAGACCAAGAAGCAATCACTATGTAATTCAGGCTGACTTTGAAATAACTATGTAGCCCAGGCTGTTCTTGAACTCACAGCAATCCACCTGCCTCAGTCTCCCAGGTGCTGGAATTACAGGCATGCACCACCATGCCTGGTTATATATTCATTTTGCATATTTTTTTCTGAGCATATAAAAGGAAGTTGCTGTTTATAAACTTGTGAGGGTTACATTTGTTCAGATTTATTGATTATATTTCAGACTTTTTATATTTCCATATAATTTGTTATATAATCTCTAACAATGATATGGAAGATATCTGCTATTATTCAATAACTCTTGAAAAGTCCTCTCATGTAATTTATACACATCTTTGTTATTAGTAATATTTATTAGGTGCAGTAGCTCTTATTGTGAAATTTACTT
>RJWM01021079.1:0-35977 GCA_004363535.1 Dasyprocta punctata
GAAACCTTGTCTTCTTGTATCTACTCCCTTTGCCAAAATTGGGCTAAGCTGCTACTTGATTATGCTTCAAGTTCAATATCTACTAATAAAATTGACAATTTTCCATCTCCTTTATTGGTTAAGTGGCCATGGTTTCAATAGAAGAAAGAGCATTTTATATGAAAGTTATTTAGCATGCTCAGTAATTATCTTCAAAGTCAGAGAAAGTAATGGAATATTAAGGGCAAATAAAAGATAGAATTCTAATTCCTGCCTATTCTTAATTAGCCATTAAATCTGTGAGTTTAGTCAAAGCATTTACAATCTCTGACCATTTGTTTCTATCTATGAATGCTCACCTCAGTTCTGAGATTATTATGCAATAACACTTTGAAAGCGGTGATCATGTTCCCAAATTCCTGTATTTTCCTCAATTTTTTTCTAATATTTAATACCTTGGAGAATATGATTTAAACACAGAAATTCAATCATTAAAATTAGTAAACTCCATGATGGCAAAGAATTAATTTTTGAATGATGTATCCCAATCCCTAAATTAGTTCTGGTAAGTAATAGAAACTAAAGTTTTTAGACATACATGGTACACAGTAGAAACAAGAATAGACAGAACTTTAAATTATACAAACTAATTATCCCACTGAGGAAAGCTAGGAAAAAAAGCAAAGGAAGTGTTTAAATCTGTGAATTGTCATATGTAAGATAAGAAAACATGGAAACATTGCTGGAAAAAAACAAAAGGAAAAAAATTTAGAACTCTATTTCAGATTCTTTACTTCCAAAGGCATTTTCTGATAGTAGCGGGTGCTACTGAATGGCAGGTAAGTTTATATTGCTCTCCACAGACTTTCTACACTAGCAAAAATAGTATCAATATGTGTGGGGAGAGAGCTATGAATATCTCTATCTGGTGACTGGATTCTCCAAGAGCTTACCCCTTAGGGTACAGTAAAACATTTCCTTGTAGGAATTTCAGCTCTGTTTAAATTATATCAATTCTGGAAAATTTGAAACTCAATCTAAGATTGCTAGCATCCCCAAAGCATCTAGTAGTCTCAAACACAAATTATTTCTAAATGAAAATAATATCTACAAAAGACTTTGAAAATATAATGTCTGCTATGTAATAAAATATAATCAGGCATTAAAGGGACTATAACTGCATGAGTGAAAACCAACAGAAACAGGAAACAATAATAGGTTGACAAGAACTACAGATATTGAAATAATCAAGCAGGCACAGAGGAAAAACAAAGAAACATGGAAAACAGAAGACAGCAGACAGAAAAAAATGATGTGTCTTAAAATGTATAATTACAGTCTCAGGAAAAAAGGGGAGAAAAATACCAAAGTAATATTTGAGATAAAACATTCTAAATCTGATGAAAGAAATTAATCCAGAGATCAAAATCCAAATAAGTCCCAAGCAAAACAAATAAAAGCCCACAGCTAAGTACATGCTAGTGTAAGTGCTGAGAATATAAGTAGAAAAATCTTAAAAACAGTCAGGGTTGCAAAATTACCCTACAGGAGTAACAGCTGATTATTCAACAAGAACAATGAAAAACAGAAAATGGTTGAATATATTTAAGTGAAAGTGACTGAAAAGAAAATACCCTCCAAACAAGTCTATCCTGTGGAAATATTTTTCAAAATGAAAGTAAAATAAAGATAGGTGAAGAAAAACCAAAAACAGAAAACATTTCCCCGGCAAAGTAATACTATAGAAGTGTTTTATACTTAATGATGAAATGTTACAAACTTCATGCTGAGGACAAGAATAAGGGAAGGATATGGACATAGCCACCTACAAAGATTAGAAATAAAGAATATATTGATATTATTTGTCAACCTATGCTTATATTCAGAGACAATCCAAAATATCATACAAGAATTAATAGAATCAATAAGTATCAAGATTTCTGTATCAAGACCAATATAAGATCATTTATACTTTTACATACCAGTCACACACAGAAAATAATCATTTTTTCAATAACCACTTCCTTAGTAGAAAACAATATTAAATACCTAGTAATAAACTGATCTAACTAAAGAGACAAAAACTATTTAAATATATATAAATATAGCTAAAATATATAAATATAGCTAAAATAATACTGGGATATTTGTGAGATCTTTTAATTTATTAGAAACCTAAATAAATACAAGAGACATTCCTGTATTATGTTCATGAATTTAAGAACTGATTATTATAATGATGTCAAATATATCAAAGGTATCTATAACTTTTTTAATTTATGGGTTTTTATTTTGCAGTTCAGAGGATTGAACACAAGGTCTTCACACATCTCCAGCCCTTTTTATTTTATTTTTTAGTTTTGACACAGGGTTTTGCTAAGTCAATAAATTGCTCAGATGGAATAATATTTGTAATTATTTACCTGCCTCAGTCTCCCAGATTACTGGGATTACTTGCATGCTGGGTTATATCTGTAACTTTAGAGCAATCATAATAAAAATATAATGAATCTGTGTGTGTGCATAACCTAAAAAGACTTATTTTTAATCTCTAAAAAGAAGAGTAGAAAGGATCTTCCTTACCAAATGTAAAAGTTATTATCAAACTACAGTAAGATAATATGGTATGGGCACACAAATAGACAAATGAACCAAGGAGATAGAATAAACAATACACAAGCTGGCACACAGACAAGGATATCCGATTTATGATAAGAGTAATACTAGCAAGCAGTGGAAGAAAGAAGTTTTCTATCTGCAATGCTGGAACAATAGACTATCAACACAGGAGATTAAAAGAAAGAACTTTACATCTACCTTACATCAATCAACATTTTTTTAAAAATCTGAATTCTAAATGGCTTGTATATATAAAAGAAATAACAATGAAATTTATAGGTGATAATATAAAAGAGTATCTTCATGCTCTGCAGAAAACATCTTAAACGGAACATGAAAACCCTAAAAATAAAGGGAAAATGATCATTTGGACAGCATAAAAAAGACATCTAGAAGAGGTGAAAGGCAAGCTTCGGAATGAAAGAAGTATTTTCAGTACATATATAACCTATAAAAAGATTGCATGTAGAAAATGCAAAGTACTTTACACATGAATAAGAAAAAAAAGCAGTTTTAAAAATAAGCAAAGCACTCCACCAAGCATTTCATAAAAGACATAATCAATAAACATATGAAAATATCTTTAGCACCATTCGTCATAGGGAGATACAAATTAAAACTCTGGAAATAATACTACGTACTTACTGAAATGGCTAAAAGTGAAAGAAAAATGAAAGATACTAAGTGTTGGTAAGGATGTGGAACAATGGAAAGACTTACCCTTGTGAGAGTGTAAACTGGTACAACTGCTTTGTAAAACAGTGCAGAATTTTCTATTATAATTCAAGTTACAATATACTATGACCAAAAAAAAAAAAATGTTGGGTTCTGGGGATATAGTTCAGCAACACAAGTGCCTGCCTGGCAAGTACAAGGTCATGCATTCAATCCCTGGCACCACGAAATAAAAAAATAAAAAATAAGCCGGGCATGGTGGTGCATGCCTTTAATCCCAGCACTCAGGAGGTTGAGGTAGGAGGAACGTTGTGAGTTCAAGGCCGGCTTGGGTTACAACGCGAGCGCAAGGCTGGCCTGAGCTACATAGTGCGACCCTGCCTCAAAAAACCAGAGCTGGGAGTTTGGCTCAGTGACTTAAGCACCTGCCCTGGCAGGTACGAGGTTGTTTCAATCCCCGGCGCTGCAAAAATAAAAATAAAAATAAAAACAACTATGACCCAATATTAGCCATCAAAAATGAGGTTATGTATGCAACAAAGAGTTATATATGAAAACATTTTTAAAAAAGAATTTTTGATAGTAGTTTCAGAGCAGAAAATAGTCTGAATGTTCACCAATGTTAGAAAGGATAAATGATGTTACATCCACACAAACACTTACAGGAATGAAAATAAATTTCAATAACATGGAATGATATTGATGAATCTTGCAAATATGTTGAACAAAAGCAGCCAGACGCAACCTTCACAAACTATAATGTTCCACTTACCTAGAATTTTTAAAGCACACAAAAGTAAATTATAGCTGAGAAAATTTAAATGAGACTCTTGAAAGTAAATGTCTCTAAAGCCAGAATAGCATTTACTTTTGGGTAAAAGAAGATTTGCGATCCACATCAGTGTTACAGAATTTCTCTACCTCAGGTTCTTCTTTCTTTGTTTGGGTGATAATTACATACACAGTGGGATAAATCACTGATCCATTTATTTTTGTTCTTCTCTAAACTTCTTGTAGAATTCAACAGTGAATTTAGCAGGGAATCAGCTTTTCTTTGTTGGTAAATCTTTAATTACATTTTCAATTTCATTGGCTGATATCAGTTTATATAGAGTCTCTATATCATCTTGATTTATTTTTGGCAATTTGATTGTGTCTAGGAATCTGTTCATTTCTTCAATGTTGTTCATCTTATTAGAACATAGGTTCTCATAGTAGGTATTAATGATCTTGAGGATTTCTGTGGGATCTGTTATGAGTCACCCCGTTTCATTCTTAATTGCTTGAATTTCTGTTTTTTCTTTCCTCTTTTGCATGAGGTTGGCTAATGGTTTATCAATTTTATTTATTCTTTCAAAGAACCAACCTTTTGATTCTTTGATTCTTTGTATTGTTTTCTTAGTCCCTATTGCATTAATTTCTCCTGTTAGCTTTATAATTTCCTCTTCTCATGCAAGCTTTGGGCTGGATTTGTTTGTCTTTTTCTAGAAGTTTGAGGTTCAACATTAGGTTGTTTATTTGAGCTCATTCTGTTTTCTTGATGTGTCAGTTTATCTCTATAAATTTTCTTTGTAGGACTGCTTTCACTGTGTCCCATAAGTTTCAGTATGTTGTATCAGCATTATCATTTAATTGTACATACTGTTTAATTTTGTTTTTAATTTCCTCTGTGACCCATTGGTTGTACAGAAGGGTGTTATTTAATTTCCACATTTTAATGTGGTTTTTATGATTTCCTTTGTCATTGATTTCCAGTTTCACTGTGCTATGGTCAGAAAGTATGCATGGGATTATTTCATATCAATTTTACGAGAAAATTTTTAAATAAATTTTTAAACTAAAAGGGAAAGCAGTTAAAAATGAAGTCATTTGCAGGAGGCTGAGGTAGGTGGAGCATTGTGAGTTTGAGGCCGGCTTGGGCTACAACGCAAGCACAAGGCCAGCCTGAGCTACATTGTGCGACCCTGCCTCAGAAAACTAGGGCTGGGAGTTTGACTCAGTGACTTAAGCGCCTGTCTGGTAGGCATGAGGCTGTGAGTTCAATCCCCTGTGCCACCAAAAAAAAAAAAAAAGTCATTTGGTAACTAAATAATGCATTCTTTGTACCCAGTGATGCAATGCCATCTCATAAAACCAGATTCCATAATATTACAGAGGGATTCAGAACCGAAAATGAGAAAAAAATACATTTGCCATGCAAATGTGGTACTCATAAGGTAAAAAAAAAAAAAAAAAAAAAAACAGTAGCATTATCAATATTGGCAAAAGTTTGAAAGAAAGTCATACTTTAAGAAATATTTAAAATCTATGTTGCAAAAATCTATTTTGCAGCACTTACAAATTCTGCATGATGAAATGGAACTGTAGTATTTAGGATAATTCAATAAACCTGGCTTTAATTTTGCACAAGATTGAAAGAAATTAACTCAATGATGAAGACTTTATTGGTAAGTATAAGAAAGTGCATAGTAAGGAGGAAAAATCATTTGGCATCTGGTAAATTACAAAGATTACTTCATTCCTAAATGAACGTGGAAATGATTGTTTTTAAATAAGGAAGATATCAACCCATTATAGCACTCTGCTTAAATAATAATAATGATAAAGTTTTTAAGTTAATCATATATTAATAGACTAGGTTAAATTTAAAATAGCAATTAGCAGTAGCTAGGAAACATTTGTCTTGCTTAAGTCACATAACAACCTTTAAATACTATAAGCAGTCATAAAATTTAAAAATATTATCAAGTAATAAAAGGGCATAAAACATTTTAGAATATTGATATAAAATTAAAAATGGTTAGAGGGAGCAAAGCATAACAAAGTAGATATATGAGATAATAAAACATAGGAATACCTTGAAAGAAATAAACATTTTATAAAATGATTCTAAGAAAAATTGTCTTGTAAGTTTTGCTGATGTCCATTCTGAAAGAAGCCCTTTCCCTTCTTTTATTCTTATTCTTTCATCATTTCACTCTTATTTGTTTGGATTTTTTGAAAATCTTGTTCTCCCTCATATTTTTCCTCTCAAACAACAGTTCTTAGAATTTTTTTTTTTTTTTTTTGCAATTACTTCTTTCCACATAGTAAATAGGCACTCCACTGGTCTAGTTTAAAATTTCTCTCATATTCACAGGAAACCAGTACCTTATGAGAAGTATATAATACTTTATGTTAAACTAACAACTGTGGTAGTCACTAATTTAATGGGATAATAACCAATGTGCCTCACATGTTTTCATTCAGATTAGAAGCTTGTTGCAAGTGATTAGTTGATCACTAACCAGATTTGGTAGGGAGTAAAGGTTCATTTTATTCATTAATATTTATTGACTGCATATTATTGGCATGGCTCAGTAGTAAGCAATGAGAATTTAAAAAAAAAAAGATACCACACCACCTTTCATTCCAAGAGAATCAAAATCTACTAGCAGAGTTTGACATAAGATTAGAAAATGATCATACAGTGTAGAAAATAAATGACAAGAGGGAGCGTGTAAGTACAAATCATATTCTGAAGGAAAATAAACTCGCAAAGTTATTCTATCCATAAAAGTTTAAATGGCTTGATTCATCCTATCTTCAAAACAAAATGAAACAAATGCCCTTCTTTGTTCCCATATAATCTTTCCGCTACTGCCATATATCTTCCCATCTTCCTTTATCTACACTTTTCTGAAGGTGGTCTAGACTTGCTGCCCCCATTTCCTGGATTTAGAGCATTTTCTTTCCACTTATTCCAAATCCAAGTCCATTCTCTCCACTTCATCAAAGTGGCTGATGGGTCATAAATTCAGTGGGTGTGATCTCAGCATTCATCCTCCTTCTCTTCAGCAACATCTGACAGTCTAGGACATGCTTGCAGACTTTTACTATTTCCTTTTATCCCTGGCTTTACCTTGGAGTGTATTTCTTGTGCCCTTCCCCATCTTATTCTCTATTTGCTTTATGATGCCTTCTCTACTAACTGTTGAATATAAGTGTCCTTGGGACTGTACTTCATTCCTCCAGGGTGGCCTTCTACATCCCCCAGTAGCATCAGTGATATCCTAAGGACTTTCAAATTTGGATCAGTAACCCAGACTGCAGTTCAGAATTGGATCTGTTTATGTAACTGACTTCTATAACACCTCTACATTTATGACAAAATTCCTTCAATATAATATATTCATAGCAGTAGCCACATAAGATTTCCCAAAAAGACAATCAGTCGTTTGACCTTTCCTATTCTCTCTTCAAAAACTTGCATTACGAACTAGGCATGGTAGTGTATGCCTATAAGCTTGGCACTCAAGAGACAGAGGCAGGAGGATTTCCATGAGTTTGAACTACATAGTGAGCTCAAAGCCAGCCTGACCTACATAGCAAGATTCTGTCTCAGAAAAAAAAATTGGGCGGGTGGGGAATTGCATTACATTTAGCCTGTTGCTTATGAAAAAAAGTTGAAAGCCAATCTGCAGAGCTCTCCTGACCCTTACCATTACTCATGCCAAATCCATCACCAACGTCTGTCTATCTTACCATCAAATTTTCTGTGAAATTGATTCATTCCTACCACCATAGACCAAACACACATAACCTCATTCCTGGACTTCATTAACTCTCAGCTGATCTTGATACTTCCAATTCCTTAGTGATTTCCTCTCACTACATGAAGAGTACTTGTTCTTACAGCATTACTACATTGCTGTTTTTGCTTAAAGCTCTTTAGTGACTTTCTGTTGCTATGAGATATGAGAGGAGTTGGGTTTAGAGACATTTCTGAAGTACAATAAATAGAACTTGAGGTATACAGTAATGAGGAAGAATCTAAATTGTTTTGAAAATTATCTTGAGATATTAGATGCTATGATTTATCTCTGAATGTCCCTCCAAAGCTTCATGAAGTCATCGGGGAGCTTTTCAGATGTGGCTGATCTAGAGCATGTGGTGCTGGGATCAAGGGTGTATGATTACTAAATCAGTCCACTGATTGGTTTGGCATAGTTCTGGCTAGGATTAAGGCTCCGAGTGCTACACCACCCCAGTCCTAGTAACTAAGATACAACATGAGGAACAGAAAGAGCTAATGTGCTCTCATCTGTCTGCTTGCCACAGACTATTTCTCCTCTGCCATGTCTTGGAGCCACCCAATTATGGACTGAAACCTTTCCCAACTGTGAGCCAAATAAACCTTTCCTCCTTTAACTTTGGGTGTTGGGTATTCTGTCTTAGCAATGAGAAAAGTAATCAAAACATTACAGTACTCTCATTTTGAAAGAACAAGTTTATAAGGAAGAAAAAGAGAATGTGAGTTCACTATCAGACACACTGAGTTTAGAGCATGTATGAGAAATTTCAGATCAACAGCCATGGAGAAAGTGGAAACTAGAGACAGGTTGAGTTGCTGAAGCCATAGGCATGGATCGAATTCCCAGGGAATGTTTGTAGAGCAAGAAATGATGATCAAGAATGGAACCCTGAGGAATATAAACATTTATGGGGGAAAAGAGACAGAAAATGAAAACTAAGTAAAAGAAATAAGACTGAGAGAGGAAGAGAAAACCAAGACAATTATTTGAACATAAGAACAAGGTAAAAGTATATAGTATCTTTTATTTTACAGTGAGCTCAGCTCTGAATATCTTTTGGGGGATACAACTGAACCATGTCAGAAAAAAACACCTAGTAACTTATTTTTTTCTAAACTGAACTTTGTTCTCTTAGACCTCAAGTGTGTTGCTCTTGTTTCTTATTTTACTATATATTATTACTGATCCATGTAAAGCTCTCTGTTATTTTATTTATTCATCTATTTATTCATTTCCTTCTTAGGTCCACATCACCATTCTAACACATAGCCATTCTGTTGTTTGTGTATCCTATTTTGTATGTATTCTTTTAAAACATTCTCTGATTTACAGGGAGATGTATAGATGTTTTTGGGGTGGTTTCTAGTGTTTCACTTTGCTATTTATTTATTTATTTATTGGGGGGTTCTTTTGGAAACAGGGTTTCACTATGCAGCTCAGGCTGGCCTCAAACTCAGAGCAATCTTCCTGCCTCATTCTCCTGAGTGCTGGAATTATGGGCATGCACCACCATGCCCAGCTTTACTTTGTTGTTTAATCTTTTCCCCATAAAATAAAATACAACCATGGAAATCATAATTCCAAATTAAGTCGTATTTTTAGGTTCTAGGTAAACATGAATTTGGAGAGGGAGGGATACTTTCCAATGTCATACAGTGTCCTGTTTTAAGTAAATTTCTCATAAAATGACATTTCTCTACTGAGGGGAGGCTTTCAGTCTAACTACTTATTAAATAAGATTGATACCAGAAAAAAAAAAAAAACACTGACACTGCAAGATTTACCATCTACTTATGTGTGGCATATGACTGTTAGTTGTTCTCCTAGCATATTGCTGTGATCCATGAACCTTAGAAGAAGTAAACTGTGCCTCTAACATTAAACTTACTGAGTTCATCTCTATGGTCAAGGTAATTTACTCAGACCTGAACACATTATTCAACTGTGGACATACAGACACTTGTTGAGAATATCTAAGAAACTTCTCTGAAACAAAGAGGAGACTTGTAGTCCTTGAAGCTCCCAATACCCATTTATTAACATGGTGGAAGCCAGCCTGAGAATTAAGTGGTACAAATTTGGCAAAATCCTTGAGCCATAGAAACAAATTGATGCTGAGTCTTAAGTTTTGAACTTTCATTTAAGTTTAAATAATTTTTTTTTCTATGTGCATGTCTTAGTTACTTTTCACTCACTGCCAGGACAGAATACCCGATGCCCAAAATTAGGGAAGGAAAGGTTTATTTCTTACAGTTCTTAGGGCTTTCAGCCCATACTTAGTTGGCTCCAAGGCAGTGTGGTATGGTGGGGTTGCCATTCATGGTGGCCACCAAACAGCAAGGCAAACAGGCAAAAGAGAGCGCAAAGAAAGACACCCATCCTCTTGCCCTTGCAATACATGTCAGCTCCACCCCTGTGTGGGTGCAACACTCACATCACCAATCCCAGCGCCAGACAACAAACCAATCACAAACACCAGACTCAGCCCTATCCAGATTACATAAGGCCTTGAGGGAACACAGGATCAAACCCATACAGTACATAAGCAAATTCCAAGATTCACCATTCTTTAGCTGTATTGCCTCAGGCAGGGTAATTGATTCTGTATGGTCTTCCTATATTTATCTGTACAACAGGATTTCTGTAGTATCTAATTCATGTTTTGTGATGACTAAATCGAACAATGTGTGTAAGACAGTATAGAATTGATCAACTTTAAGTTTGCAATAATGCCTAAGATATTCTTTTGTTGTTTTCATTATTATTGTATTATAATCATTAGAATACCAGAGCCATTATTATTAAACTATGTGGCACTCTGAACTCAGAAAGGGAGGCTTCCTACATATTCAGCATAAAACCTATAGGTCATATGTTGTCAGTCTTCATCACTGTGACAAAACACCTGAAAAAAAAATGAACGAGAAAAATTTAATTTGGCTTACAGTTTCAGAGGTTCCAGTCTGGAATGGGAGAGCAGCCAGAAAAGGAGGAGAGAGAGACAACCCAAGATTGATTCACAATAACCAAAAGTCATGAGACTAATTACTTTAGTGAAAGTTGCTTCTCAATGGTTGTGATGATAACAGCCAAGTGGGTGAAATCATCCTTTTTATCTGATCAGAACATTTTTGTTTCTTATAGCAAAATGTTTACGGAAAAACAATTACGTTAAATTGGTTCCTTAGTATGTGCTGAGTCAGGGAAAATGGAGTTGACTAGGAATTTCCTAACGGATAGAACTATTAAGCTTTGATATTGCCTGATACAGTCATGGAATAAAACTGATAAAGACACAAACTCTACCATTCTGCTGACTGTTTGGAATAACTCTCCCAGTGTATGGTATGACTGAAACAAATGGACACATTTTTACACTTCCAGATTCCTATTTTTCTACACATCGTGCAGAACAATGACCTATATCTAATATATCCTTTATATGATTTATACTATGCCACAAATGGTTTTTGTTACTGCTCTATTTATTGTATCCTTAAAAAGCATCCTGAACACTCAGTCATTATACTCTTTAGTGCAATGTGCTTAAAAATCATCACTTTGTATAGTGATCCTATCATTAATTGGAATTTTCTATTTTTGCTATCACAAGTTAATTTTTACTTTCAAGTTTAGGGGACCCCTATCATAGTCCTATATGCTAACTGTAAATGTCCCTGTCTTAGTACCTGCCATGATATAGTTATGGTTTGTGCCCAAACAGTTTCTATGTAGGAAGATTGTTCCCCAAAGGAAAAGTATTAAAAGAATCTTCAAGAGATAAAGACCAGGGGGTGACTGATTCAGGGCTGCCAAGGGAAGGGATTCATGATGTTCTCTCAGAGTAGGTTTGCTTGTATGAGAGTAGATTGCTTCCCACAAGAATGAAGTATTATTAAAGAGTTAGCCTGGCCTTGTCTTGTTCTTTTGCTTCCTCTTTTGCCATGCAATCTTTTTCACACACACTACTCTCCACTTTCACATGAGGTCTTGCTACATGATGTTATATGCCATGCTGTGATATAGCCAGAAGGTTCTTACTAGTAGATGAATAGATGGAGCCACCCAATCTTAGACTTTCACCCTCCAAAATTATGAGCCATATAAACCTCATTTCTCACACATTACCCAACCTGCACTATTTTGGTATAGCACACAAAACAGACTAAGATAGTACCTATGATAGGGATCCTGAAGCAGACACTAGCTTTCAAAATCACCACACACATACACAGACACAGACACAGACACACACACACACACACACACACACACACATACACACATACTATATGATTGACTATATGGAAGTCACCATGACAACCTCCCAGTCAGATCTTGACTTGAAACTTTCACAATGATATTATAAGTCATTGTGAAAGACTCTAGTTTCTTTTACAACCTGGTTCAAATTATACCCACCCTCACCACCACAGCATTCTTATGACAAAAGGGCCTAACATAATCTTACCCGGGGGCATTTTTTCCCCTGTATCTTCCACAACTGAAAGTATCAATACATTCAACAAGTACTTAGAAAGATTGCAAATTACCCAAATAACACATATCAGTGACCATAGATTTCTATGTTTCATCCAAAGCCCTGGTGTGCTAGAGAAGTGGAATGAGTTTTCAACAGATGAAAGAAAATACTAAGAGGCTGCTTTTGCCATAGATAAGGTTTATTTATCATAAAGGGAACCAATAGGTAAGGCCCACAGCTAACTGCAGCTTGTTAGTAAGAGGGGCCGCTAGAAGTGCTTAGTGGTCCAAAAGCACTTCCTGGTAAAATCCCATGGTGGGTGAGTACAAAGTCAAAGGCTCCTCCTGACCAGAATTTTATGAGGTCAGTACAGACAATGGTCCCTCCTGACCAAACCCCATAGATGTATACAGGTTAGCTGCATCAGTTAGCAAAATACAACAGAGACACATGCCAGTTAGCGGTATCATCCAGCAGCTTTAGCAGCAGCCAGTTAGCAGAATTGCTCAGCAGCAGCTCTAAGTTACTGCATGGAGGGCATTTTATGGAATGAACTATTTAGCAGTGACATCACTGGCACTTTCTGTTCCTCTGTATGACCAGCATTCCAAGGAACAGCCGATTTAGCACGTGGACACAAAGGTAGATGCTGCAGATAACATTGGTTTAAATAATTCCCAGCATCCTTCAGCTAATACTCTTCCAGACATTCTGGTCCCTGCCCATTTATAAGGGGTGTTTTAGGAACATGGTACCAAATATCCTAGTTTTTCTCAGGGATGTTACATATGAGAAAAATTGAGAAAAATGGAAATTCTTGTAAAGAATTTAAACCCCAATTCCTATGTCACTGTATTAAGGTTTCCAACACAATTTTAAACTTTATTTCTTTATTTAGAAAATAGACAAGTTTTTTTTGTGTGTGCAATGAATCAGGGTAAGCATCAAGGGCACAATGGTGAAAATTAAAGAGCTGGGAGAGGGGCATGGAGGGCACTGGCTTAGGACACCACCCATCGCTAAAGAGTCGGCTATTCATGAATGAGGCATTTTTGACTAGCAGATCACATAAATCAAGATTTCTACCCGATTTCCATGTTTTGAAACCATCGTTATAAAGCAGTTAGTTTGAAAACAACATGAACAAAAGAAACCAGAGGAGAACAATTAGCGAAATTCTAGCCATTCAAAACTACTGTGTTTGAGGAGATAATGAAAGACACCTAGCAGAGAAAGGGGGGCCATGGAGAGAGGGTCAAAAATACGTCCTTTTCATCTGAATTCACTCTAATTTTATTTAAACAATAGTTCTTTCTGATTATTATTCTCTTGTTGCATGAGGCCTCTGTAACCTTTATTAATATTCCTCAATACAAAATAAAGCATTATACCTAAAACTGGAAATGCCAAGAAACAGACAAACTTTTGTTCTTACCAACTTTGATAAATGAAGTATATTCCAGCAGAATTCTGAAATAAGTTGATTATTTTTATGATTTCAAAAAAAATTTATTTTTTGTATATGAATGTCCCACGGAAGCGATGTAAGTATTTTATCACAGATGACAAGTACCTGAGAGGTAAAATGTGGAAGAAAACGATGCTTAAAAACTGTTTTATTTTGGGAGGGAGTAACAGAGAAAAGCATTTTTTTCTTCACGAAGGAAATAGCAAGAAATGAAACAAGCAAGCAAAGAAAGAAACAAAATGGGGGAAAATAAAACACATCTACACAGTCCTAGGAGCAAAAGACAGAAAATCTATGTAGCTGATAAATAACATCCTTGTCAGAGAATCTGTACCAGCCTAAAGAGGCTGATTTGAGAAGTGGCAGCAAAGACAGAGAAAGCTGAATCACACAGGTTTCTGAATAGGAAAAAAGCAATTTCTAAAAGACAAGAAAATGATTACAATTTGAAGCTTCAAGTTTCCATATTTCCAGAGAGTTTTGATTTGGAAAGTTTGAGATTAAGTGAAAAAGGAAAAATTTTTTCCTTCCCTTTAGAGTTCTACTGCCCCTTCCAAGTGACCAGAAACTACACATTAGAGTTCTACCAAACTGCTTGTTTGTAGCACAGGGGATGAATCCAAGGCATCACATAGGCTAAGTGCGTGTTCTACCACTGAGCTACATGTTCAGCCCTTGTAACTGTCTTCATTTTATGTCCAATCCCTAATTTTTTCTTTCCTACTCTATTGTGTCCCAATCTCCCTTGTTGAAACCCATACTGTTTAAACTGGAAAACTGAATAGGTAGAATTCAATCATAAAGTGAAGAATAGAGAAAGTTGTACTAACTGCAAGGGAGGCAAGTGTAGGCTTTAAGTGTCTCATACACTCTCTGTCTCCTTGTTGCTGCAGTAATCACAATTTGTTTACTTGCCCCTGGGGTAGTTTTATCTGTCAACTTGACCAGCTAACGGATGCTCACATAACCATTAAAATATTATTTCTGTGAGAGTGTTTTCAAAAGAGATTAACATTTGAATTGATAGATTGAAAAATGAAGAGCCACCCTCACAAATGTGGGTGGGCATCCTCCAACCCCTTCAGGCCCAATAGAATAAAAAGGCTAAGGAATAGCAAGTTTCCCCCTCCTACTCTTGAGCTGAGTCAGCCTTCCTTGCATATACTTAGGCATCTGGCCTTAGACTGAGAGTTACACCATTTCTCAAGCCTTCAGAAATGTGCTGACTTACATTGCCAGTTTTCTTGGTTCTCCAGTTTGAGGAAAGCATTTGGTGGTATTTCTGGTTTTCTATAGGAGTCAGTAACAATAATAAATCATTATCTCTCCACCTAGAGAGATAGAGACGGAGATATATATAGAGAGAGATGATACAGAAAGAGATACATAGATATAGATGATGTAGACATAGACAGATGTAGATGTGGATGTAGATATAGATATTAGATATATATGTGTGTGTGCGTGTGCACACACTCATTCTATTGGTTCTATTTATTGGGAGAAACTTGACTAACACAATCCATATCTGCTCTACATGTGTGCATTATTCTGCATAGTTGTCTATTTTCTCTAAAGTGCTGAATACTACCCAATAGCCAAGTACCACAGAAATTTTATGCTATTTGACATTGTAGGAGAAATCAGACCCTCTGGGCAGTGAAAACCAAGTAAGAAAAAGTAAAGAAAAGTTTTTCCTGCAATCTAACTATCCAGTACGTCAGAGTCTAGGAGTTGCATATTTGCAATATCAAGTGCTTTTTGAGACCCCACTGTGTAACATTAAAATCCTGAGTGACATAAAGTACTTGTTGCAAAGCATCCAGGCCCTAAAAACTTTATAATAGAATATTAAAAAATGAAACGAGACAATTAATGAAGTAAGCAATGTTATATATATAGATAGGAGATGGAGAACATAGGGGAAGCAGTATTTATACTTACAAATTAAATAATACAGGGGAGGAGAGTTCTCCAAAATAAAGCAAAAGTTAAATTGGCTTGGTTAATCACAAATTACACTATAGGAGGAAATCTCATTGTATTACTAAAAATGAAATTAAAAGAGGAGTGTCATTCCTTATGATGTAAGTCTTGGTCATATTTAAGACACCCCAAAGATCTGCAAAAAGTAAGGGGAAGCCTCATGACTTTGTTAGGTGTTTGCATCCTGGCAATGGTCTGTTTATTGCCAACACATCCACCTTGATGATAAAATAAAAGCCATCCTGGAAGAAAAAGACATATTTAAGTGGTTGCCCCTGAGTTTAATCAGTTCAAAAACTTAAGAGCCTGGCATGGTGATGCATATGTATAATCCTAGCACTAGGGAGGCTGAGGCAAGAGGATTGTTGCAAGTTTGAGACAAGCCTAGGCTACAAAGTGAGCTCAAGTCCAGCCTGAACTGCGTAGTGAGACCTTGTCTCGAAAAGTAAAAACAAAACAAGCAAACAAACAAAAAAAAAAGAACAACAATAAGAACAACAAAAAACTTATCAAGAGATACAAAACACAATTACAATTACTATGGGCATCTTACATTTAAAGCACCTGACTAAATTAATACATTAGGGAATATATAATACAAAATTACTACACATTCTAGAATGGCAGAAAAATGTTCATATATGACTAGCTTCACATTAGTCCTTTAACAGCTATGTCCATTTTAGCCACTAGCAATAAACTAACTAAAAGAGAGCAGATAGATTTATAAGAGAATGCAAAGTCCCAAAGGATAAAGTTGATGGGTGGTAAAATGAAGAATTTTTAAGATATTAGCAAGAAACCAACTCTAAACTCCAAAATTAAGCCACTAGGGAAAAACAATGAGGGAGCAAGATTATGAAACACAGTGTTATTAAGTAAAATAAATAAAACTAAAGATAGCATGAAATACCTCCAATTTAAGAAGTGTAAAATCTCCTTAACACAGAGTTGATGAAGTATTAGGAAATACATATCCCAGATGAAATCCCTCACCAAAGACAAGAAATTGAATGTTTTATTGAATGAAATTAATATCTAAATCATGTTGTTACCAAATAAATATCACTTTAAATTATAAAACTAATCAATTCTAGTTCTGGTCACAACAGAACTATGCTAATTATATTGTCATGCCCCTGAAGTAATCCTTAACCATGTCAATCAACTATTTTTTAAAAACAAGGTGACAAATAAGTGAGGGGCAATTTTAAAAGTAAAGAACACATGCAAAGTGAACTCCAAAGTATAGCCTAAAGAAGCAGCCTAAACAAAAAAACAACAGTCTGTCTGTGTTGACAGAAAAAAAAAATCTGAGTTAAGTGCTGCTGAGATCACAGAAATTTTAGGGGTGGGCTATGTGCAGGGGAGGATCATTAGACATCTGCCGAGATGCCCCTCAAAACCCAAAGTTCTTGGCCCACTACTAACCTGCAAGTATACAGGGCAAGATTCCATGAGGCATGGTAGAGCACAGCTACTGGTAATTGTGAGCTGAATGGAAGTCACAGAGATCACACGGGGCTGAGAAATACTGAATTTATAATTATTCGTAATGAATGGTAGCATTTCCCTCCACACATATTTAGTTAAGACTGCTCCCCAAGAAATTATATATTAAGTCATATAATTTTGGTTCTCTTGTAGCAACTACTCTAGATTTATACAAACACAAATCTTAGTGGACCTTTTAAGTTGGTAAATAAATTGGCTGCCAGTGGAAAATTCTGCACATTTTAATAAAGATTGTGAAGTATCATCTCCTAGCAATGTAACATCACGATGTCCAACATACATTCAAAATGACTTGATGTCTTAAAAAAGCAGGTTAAATGTAATACATAATCATGACAAAAAAGGAAGCAGAAGTCCAACCAAAAATGCCAAATATTGGAATTAACAAATAAAAACTATGAAGAATGTGCTCAAGGAGTTAAGGAAAATTTGGACATAGTGAAGAAATAGAAAACCAAAGTAGAGAAAGAAAGGTTTACAAAGAGTCAAAAGATAATTCTGCATCTCAAAATTCCCAAAATAAGAAAATGACTTGCTATGGCTTAGATCTGAAATATCCCCACACAGTCTTGCATGTTGAGAGACTGGGTTTTTAGAAGGTGAGTAGATCGCGAGGACACTGCTCATCAGCGGAGCACTGACCTGATGAGTTCCTAGCTGAATGTGCTGTTAGGAGGTGGGGCCCAGCTGGACAAGGTGATCATTGTGCGTGTGACCTAGAGAAAGAATGTGTTCTCCCTGGCTCTTCACTCTTCATCTCTCTCTCTCTCTCTCTCTCTCTCTCTATCTATCTATCTATCTCTGCTTCCTGGCTGCCCTAAGTTGAGCAACATTCCTGCACTATGCTCTTCTATCATTTTTCCAAACCTCTGGAACTCTAAGCCATAATAAATTTCTCTTGTTTAAATTGCACATATCAGGTCTTTTGTCTCAGTAGTGGGAAAGTGACTAAAAAATGAGGATATCTTTTTAGGTGGCAGGTTGGGCACTACAAAAGAAAAGATAGAATAAGAGATGCTATTCATATAGGAGGAGGGAGAGAGAGAAAGAGAAAGACACCACACAACACTGGGAAGTAAAATAGACCACAGAGTCCTAGCAACCTCTAGGACAATGTCAAGATAACTTGTGTACCTGTAATTGAAGTGCCCAGAGGATAAAGAGTGAAAAACAAAATGTTGGAAATAACCATTGAAAATTTGTAATTGAAGTGCCACAGAGGATAAAGAGTGAAAACAAATGTTGGAAATAATCATTGAAAATTTTCCAAATTTGATGACAATATAAATACACAGATCCACAAAGCTCAATGAACCCCAAACAAAATAAAAATCACAAAGAAAACATCAAAGAAAATCATAAAGTACAGCATACACACACACACACACACACACACACACACACACACACACATGCACGTTAAAAAAACCAGAGATGAAGAGAAAAATCTTAAAAATAGATGAGTCCTGGAGGAGGAAGTCAGATTACACACAGAGGGCAAAGGAATCCATTTACTTCTCACCTGAAAAAAAGTAAAACAATAACTCGTGTAATAGCAAATTTAAAGTACTGAAATAACTTCAACCAAAATGTGTATATCCAGAAAAAAAATATTGCTTTAAAGAATGAAGGTAAAATAATGACATTTTTAGGCAAACAAAAAAGAGGTAAATTTTTTGTCAGCAGACTTGTACTAAGGGAAGTTCTTAGACAGAAGGAAAATAATACCAGGTTCAAATATTTAGGTAAGAACTAACTGATTTTGAATCAATAAATCAAAATTAATAACAATTTGCTTGAGGAGTTATAAAATGCATGGCAACAATACCACAATGAATAGAAGGGAAGTAGAAATTGTGGTAAGCAGAATCATAAAAATGGCACCCAAAATTTCCTGATCCTCAGGAAAAGATTGTTAGAATGATGACCTATTACAACAATGGTTATTTTAAGTCACCTGGTAAAGGGGATTTTATAAATATAATTAAGATTACTAATTCAGTGGCCTTCGAATGCAAAGATGTCTATCTAATCTTATCACATGAATTCTTTAAAACGACAGAGTTCTCTCAGACTTGCTCAGAAGAGGAAATCAAAGACATTTTAAGCAACTAACATCTTGGATGCACCATTACCAGCTATAAAATGAGAGTAGAATGTGCATCCACATGATGAAGAATGTGGGAAGTCTCAAAGCTCAGTGCAAATCTTGGACAAAAGAAATAAAACTGAAGACACCACAATCTCCAATTTCAGGATATACTACAGGGCTGTAGCAACCTAGACAACATGGCACTAACATAAAAACTGACCCACAGATCAGTGGAAAAGAACAGACATCACAGAAACAAATTCACAGATTTATAGCCAACTGATTCTCATCAAAGGAGCCAAAAATATGCATTGGAGAATGGACAATCTTCTTAATACTTGGCATTCACATGCACATTGAAAAGACAGAAACTATTTCTATATCTCACCATACAAAAAAAAACTCATAATAGATCAAAGACCTAAAACCAAGAACTTAAAGTATGAAATTACATGAAGAAAATATAGGTAAAGGATGTTTTATAAGACCACAAAATCACAGGCAATGAAAGCAAAAACAAACAAGTAGGATTACACTAACCAAGAAGTTTCTGCACAGCAATGAGTTAAGGCACAACATAAAGAGTGAGATAAAATCTTTCCATTGACTAATCTTAGAACATTAATATCTAGAATACATTAAAAAAAACTCCTAAATTATAACAAGAAAAATACCAAGTCGTCCAGCTTTAAAATGGAAATAGATCGAATAGTAATGGAGGGGAAGTAGAGGAACATTATAAAACACAGTTAAATAAGAGGAATTGGTTCTAGTGTTCTACAACACAGTGGGATGACTGTAGTTCCCCATAATCTATTATATATTTCATTCAGAACTAAGAGAGACGAGCAAAAAGGCTCAAACATGAATAATGAGACAAAAATGCTATTTATGTTGATTTGACCTGTACATTACCACATCATACTCCATAAATATAATTATACTAATTAAAAAGAAAATGCTATAAAATTTTAAATTTAAAAGCAGAGTGAAGTTCTACAACTGAAAGTTAGTAAAGAAGCAAGTAGTTCTGAACCACAACTACACAGAGCTGAATTCTACCAACAACCTGAATGATCTTGGGAGCATCTTCTTTGCCAGAAATTCTAGATAAAATTCAGTCCAGCCAACATACTGATTTCAGCTGTATTGGTCAATCTTTTGTTACTAAGAGCAAATATCTAACATATGCAATTTAAAGGAGGAAGAATTTATTTTTGCTTGCAGTTTACAGGGTTCAGTCCATAGTAAATTGGCTCCAAGGCAGGAATAGTATAGTGGAAGAACATGGCAGATCAAAGCTCTTCAATTCAAAGTGACCAGGAAACAGAGCAGGGAAACAGATCCAGAGAAGAAGGGACCAAGGACCACAGGTAGTATTCAAAGTCACACCTCCATGGCCCACTGTTGCAGTCAGGGGTTACAGGGAGAGCAACTGCATATAGGACACAGAATTTATAATACAGTTTTATAATGATCACCCAGAGTTAAAACACAAGAAAGTGCAGAAAAATCCATTCACAACACTAAATACCCAGAATATTTAGTCAAGGGCCTGGGTCCCACAGCAATGTTCTGCATGAGTCCAGCAATGTCCTGCAAGAGCCCATGACAATGCCTCCCACAAATTCAACTGGAAACCTAAGAGCTCACGATAAGGACTCATGCCAGTCCATTTTACAGATCTGCTCTGGAAAGGCCAAAGGTCAGCAGTGGAAGCTAGAAAGTCTATGCCAGTGGGGTGAAGGAGTTATGCAGTAGGTTGAGGGTTCTACACTGGAGCCAGAAGTCATGCTCAAAATAAGGACCAGAGCTCCCCTGAAAAGTACCACAGCCATCCTCAGCAGCAACAAGGTCCCAAGCTCCTCTGACAAGGAGAACAGTCGAGTACAGGTCAGGAAGCCCAGCATGACAAGCTTCTCCAGCATACATCTTCCCCTCCGGAGCCAGGAAGTGATGCTCAATGTGAGGAGCAGAGCTCCCACAACATGAACCACAGCCACTCTCATCAACAAGGTTCTGAGCTCCTCCAACAATAATGGCGAAATTCATATTGGGGATGCCAGCATGACAAGCTGTTCCATGAGAACCAACAGCTTGAAACAGCAACACTTAAGAGAACCCACAATGCCTCACTCTTCTTCTCCACATCTCTATTCATGCTGACAACTTTCTTCAGGTGGGCCATCTACACTCAGAACCATGCTGATTTAATTCAGCTGGTGTTAAGTTGACCGCCAGTTTTTAATCCATAACACCCATGCAGCAATACTCAAAAGTATGCTTTACTGATCCCTTAGGCAGCTTTCCAGCCAACCAAGTTGACAATGCAGTTTAACCGTCACATAAACTATGTGACAAGCATAAGACTCAGTTGAAGCCAGAATTCTAACATACCTACTAACTACAAGTTAATAAATGGGTATTGGCCGGGCGTGGTGGCGCACTCCTTCAATCCCAGGACTCCAGAGGCTGAGGTAGGCAGAGCATTGTGAGTTCGAGGCCGGCTTGGGCTACAATGCGAGCACAAGGCCGACCTGAGCTACATAGTGCGACCCTACCTCAAAAAACTAGGACCGGGAGTTTGGCTCAGTGGCTTAAGTGCCTCTGTGGCAGGTGCAAGGCTGTGAGTTCAATCCCTGGTGCCGCACAAAAATAAATAAATAAATAGGTATTGTTTGAACCATTAAGTTCATAATAATTAGTTAAGTAAAAATAGGATACTAATACACAAGTATACTTTGTAATGTTATCTTGCTACATGTGTTATATTGGTATTTAAAGGTAGCAAATAATATTACTTTCAATAGAGATAAACATGCATATTGTAAACCCAAAAGTGACCCCACACATCAAACAAGAGTGAAATAGCTTACAGTCAAATAGTTGAGTTAGAAATATTAATAGCCTCAGTGAATCCAGAAAGCTATTTAGAGTCCTCTCAGGAGCAAGCACTTTCAGTTCACATGACCTGTTGTGGGACAAAGAAGGTTGCCTGGCCTCTAGGGGAGAGTCTCTAAACATTTACGGAAATGAAGAAATGCATAAATAAATGGTCAGGTTCATGAGTGGAGCAATACAAATCCACTGCTGGTTTTAGAAACAAATACCAAGATGAAGACACATTTTAGTACATGAGTGGGACTAAAGAGACAGAAGGGAAATCACCATTTAGGCAGAAACAAGCAAAAAGTTGAGATTTATTATTTATACCTAGCAGGGTTCTTAAACCTGGTTGAAGTACCTGAGCACGCTTAAAGTCTGCTTTAAAAATCTACATGTGTAGTGGCTATGAAAACAAAGACAGAACATCGAATATATCATATGTAAAGTAGTAAGATCTACTAGAAATAAAAAGAAAGCACATGTTAACACTTCCTGCTTTTATAAGCGCAATATATGAATTCTGGGTCCAGCAATATTCAAGTGGGTTTTCATCACTATATTCCACACAGAGGGAAGAATGTCTGCATATTTGCACGAGTTGCAAGTTTAATTATAATATGCAAGGTCAAATAGCAGCACAGAAATAGAAACAGATTTGAAGAAAGTGCTTATATTTTCAACTATTGCACAGTCCACAAGAAGAGGCAGCCTTTTCAGCAGAATCAGCTGCAGTTCTATAAACTCCATGTTGCTTGCACTTGGCCACAAGTGAGACAAACCTTCTGCACATCAAAATGTCTAATAAATGGTAGAGTAAAGTGTGAGGGCAAAGGAATGAATGTATCTTAAGCTCTTATGGGTAGGAGAAGACATTACTAGACACCTTAGTGAAGCAAAGCAGGTATATTCTGTTTCTTTTAGGAGAATTTTTGGCACAGGGATGCTATTCCTGAGAATATAGACTAATGTGCTTAGAATTTTGGCAATGCTCTAGTTTATTCTGGATACTACTGCCTGAGATGTTTCCATTATGCTGTAACCTAAACTACAAACCTGAGCATAATTGTAAAAACAGTTATGACTGTTCATATGTCCACATATTTAAGATAAGAATCTAAAATGCCTCAAGTTAACATTATAAAATCTTAGAGTCTTTCATCCCTTCCACTTCACCACTGCGAAAGTAGAAGGTACATGTGGCTCTCCAGATTTCCGTAAGCTTGGGCTCCCACTGACCCAGTGAATCTGGAGCACTAATTAGCAACCAGGTGTTTTACTAAAAAACAGAGTGACTTGATTAAATGCACGCTTTTGTACTAAATACAGTACAAGGGTAACCTCTTTTAAATTAGTCATTCTAAAGCACCCCTTTCTCTAAGGATATCCTATTGGGAAAATGAACACAATCCTTAAACAGACTCTACATAATTTACACTAATTAAATATGTAGTTTATGAGTTTGAACTCATGACCTCAAAGTCATAAATTCTGTAGTTTAAAGGTTGCATTAACCTCTTGTAACTAGAAACAAAGCAGAGGCTACTTAGCAGTTGTTTAATCCAGCAACCTGAAATCTGTGGTCGATTTAAATATTTAGCTAGTGGCTTGGCTTTTTTAAGAGGCTATTTATTCAATATAAAAAGAGGAAGTCCATTGAAGAAACGACACCACAGGATTCATTTGGCTTGAACATAAGAATCATACAATACCTTATATATATAGTAATTTAATTGATGTGCTTAGAACTATATGCCAAATGTTGTGTAATATACTAGGGATGCAAAGAGAAAAAAAAGATTCTTTCTCTCTATTATTTCCAGTTTAAGGAGAGAGACAGCAAATCCAAAAATTTTCCAATGTGCTCAAGGAATGATTTGGGGCATTTTATCTTCATAAGGACTACAACACATGAGCTGCGGTCTGAAATGTAATTATGCCTTCTTCAGGCAAAGAAAGTTCAGTGAGCAAAAGCAGAATTGTGTGAAGCAGGGAGGCCACTGTGAAGAAGCATAGGAGAAATGAGTAAGTGAGCAGAGAAAGACTGAAGACCTCCCTCTGAAGAAGCTGATTCAGGAGGTAGATAAGGGTCAGAAAGCAAAAGGCCTTGCTAAGGATTCGGGGACTTTTTTCTGTAGGCAAATGGCAAATAACCAAAAAGTTTTAAACAACTGAGCTGTCAAGATCTTAGAAACACTATCACTGCAGCAAAGAGAAAGGACTGGGAAATGAAAGCGCAATTAGGAGATTTACTGTAATCATCCAGGTGAGAGTGATAAAGGCTTGAACTAGTATTACAGCAGTGAAAATAAAAAGAGGAGGAAAAGTTTTGTATTGAGCACCACAAATAACATTTCTAAGATTGTTATTAATTATACTTAAATTCCTATAAATTCCTAAATGTATAGCTTCCATTACGAGATTATTAAAAATGGACTTCAATAACACAAACTGGCTTGATATTAAATAATAATTATATTGCATATAATACATCAGAACAGAATTATTAAATATTTAAGATAGATCTGATGGTTGTATCAGTCAGGATTTACTAGAGAAATAGATGTAACACAAGATATACAAATGTATAAAAAATTACAAGATTGGCTTACAATGGTCAGTTACAGAGTCAGGTTAGGAATCATGAAGAGTGTGTCTGCATGCTGGAGGCTGAAGGGTCCAGTCCAAGGTCTGGAGCTCACTGCAGTGTCCTATGAAAGTCTATATCAGGAGGCCAATGGGTCTGCAATGAAAAGCTGAAGAATTTACAACAGAAGGCTGAAGAATCCCAGGCAGAAACTGAACAGTCTGCTCCAGAAGCCAGGAGATAACATCCAAACTGAAGGCCAAGAGTGGAGCTCCTCTAATTAGCCAGAAATCAGTCCTTCCTCATTTGCCTTTTATTGCATGCAGGTTACTCCCCTAGGGTGGGTGTAGCACTCACACCATCTGGGCACCCTTCTCTTGCATAGGCTGGGGATGTTAGGAAGTAAAGCCCCTGGCCCCTGTTGAATTACTTGGTTAAACTGCTGACCTTCTCAAATTGACACAATGTATCAACCATTACAATCCACCCCTTCTCTACTCGGCAGCTAGAAATCTCTTTAAATCAGTCTCCAGATACAAAGACATGCTTATAGTTACACCCAGCATGTTATAACTATCCTGCATACAAACAAAAGTGTACTAATTCCCTCACCAGATTAGAAGGTGAGTTTTCCTTGAGTGATGCTTATTCTTATCATTTTACAACCTGAACATTATAACATCGCTTAAGAATCCTTAAGAACCTGTGTTAAGTCTATCAACATTGTATTACATTAGAACCATATTAGGGGAGAAATACTACAATTACAATCCTCTTTTCTGTAGCTGATCTGGGGATCATAGATGGTATTTAGACTACCTTCTTCCACTACCCATTCAGTATTCCCTTGGCCTTCAGCAAGCACCTCAGTAGGTCTTGGTTCTTTCCCTGGTGAAGTGGCCCATTCCTTCATTCCTGGAGGCTCTGGACCATTTGTCATTCTGGCTATATTAGGTTGTTGTAATTTTCCATTGACTGTAATAACAGGGTACTGTACTACTAAGAGGCATCCTAAGGGATCTTCTGCACTCCACATATATTTTCCTTTCTTGCATTATGGAGCAGTAGTTCAGTTTCCCCCTTGATAGTCTGGGTCAATCACCCCTGACAACACTGTGGCTCCCTTTTTAGCTTGTTTCTTCAGAGTCGTGAAGAGACCAAAATGACCATGGGGAAGTCTTAAGCTTCTAGTTCAATGGTATCTTTGTTGTGCTTCCTGATACAAGTCTTCCCTCCTCTGGAACCAAGACTTCTAAGCCAACAGAACATAAGGTCATGGGAATAGGAAGCAAAAATTTTGCTAGTGGATCACTAGGGGTAATGATGAGTGGTACCATTCCTACTTCCACTCCTTGATTCCTGGACCCATGAATCCTGGCTATGGGAGACACAGTGTCATATAGTGGATGCTGATTCAAAGCACATGCAGCCTTTTGAAGTACCTTACCCCAGCCTTGCAAGCTATTGCCACCTAGCTGGCAAGCTGGCACCTTAACTATGTCTTTAAAAGGCCATTTCACCTTTCTATCAATCCAGCCACTTCTGGATGGTAAGGAACATGGTAAGAACAGTGAATTCCATGAGCAAGAGCCATTGCCTCATTTCTTTGGCTGCAAAATGTGTTCCTTGGTCAGAGGCAATGCTATGTGGAATTCCATGATGGTGGATAAGGCATTCTGTGAGTCCAAGGATGGCAGTTTTGGCAGAAGTCTTACATGCAGCAAAGGTAAATTCATATCCATAATACATGTCTATGCCTGTGAGGACAAAGCACAATCCCTCCCTTGATGCAACCACCAGGTTGCCGAAAAAAATACTTTTAATGAAATCTGGCTCTAAATAAACAAACCTTTATAAGACTAAAACTCACCCTATGCATCTTTTGTTAAGTAACACATGTCTTCTAGTCTGCTGACCAGCAAAGAAAATAGTGATGTGGTATCTACTCATTATTTAATCATCACAGCATCTCTCAGAAGTAGACAAATTATGGATTTGAAAGTAACAGAGACACCCACTGAAATTATAAAATTTTCTCAAAGTCACATACCTAATAAATAACATGTAGCACTTTGACTTGAACCCAAATCAAATTATTACAATAATGATTACAAACATTCATTGAGCTCTCATCTTGGTGTCAGACATTATATGTGATTTATATATATTATGTTAATTCTTGCAAGATTTACCAAGTGTATGCTAGTGTACTTATCACTACTATATATAAAAGCAAAATAAGTCACAAAGAACTTGTGTTGGTTGCCCCAGGTCACACAGTGAGTGAAAGGCAACACCAGGTTTCAGACACAGATCTTGGGCTACAGAGGCCACATTCATTCCAACTATGCTGTCCTGACCCCAGACCAGCTGTACTTGCTCTATCCTGTATCCAAAGGAAGTCGACCAGTCAGTAAACTAAACCTAGACATAATGTTGAATTACCCTCCCAGGCCTTTAGCTAAACTATAGGTTCTTGGCTTCCTCTCTATATACCTTTAAGCTAAAACGCTCTGAGCATCATCTGTACATTTTTCTAGCATGATGGTATAACTTGCTTATTTTTCAAATAAGAGAAAATTTGTCTCACAGTAATTTTAATGAAGTACTCCAAAGCTTTCATGCTCCTGTTCTGTTAACAAATAAAAAAAAAAAACTTATGATCTATAATCAGTGGCTTCCACAACAATCATTTGACATAATATCATGTCACTGTGATCCTGCACTGACTACTATTTTTGTAAAGAAGAGAAATTGCAAAATAGAAGCTTATCAGAACCAGGTATTTAAAACAGATTTAAGTAACATACAAAAAGATTCTAAAATATAGGTACTAATGGTTCTCATCATTGGAATTTTAAATTATCAAAGCACCAACACATGTAGAGTATTACCCTTGATGCCTAAAACTTCAGCAACTTCTCTTTTTCAATTATAAGATAAGCAAAATGCCAATGTATATAAGGAACACAGACTATCTGCCTTCTAATTTCCTGCTCAGAGCATATTTCCTGTGACTAACAAAAATAAATAAGTTGTTTTTCATTTCATAGATCTCCACTTACACGCTTATTTTAAGAAAGTTCTGCAGATTCCAGAAATCTCGCAGATAAGCCTAGGGATTGAATTCTGTGGGCCTTGTGAATACAGGAGTATTGGAAATAGCTCAGTGTGCTTGGAACATACCTGGGAATTGAGGCTGTTCCATGAGATGGAGCCCCTCCCAGGTGGGGCTCAACTTCATAGATGGTTCTGACTTTGTGCCTCCCCTACCCCTCTTCTTGTATTCTTTACCAGAAGTTCAATGGCCCCAGGATCCTGAAAGAAAATGAACAATCTGAGGAAAAAGAAGTACAAGCACATAAGGAAGAATGCAGAAATCAGGACCTAGTGAGAATTAAAATGCCTGCTGAGGATGCAGCCAGCATGCTACAAGGCCGACTTCCAGGCATTTTGACTGCATTGTGTCTAATGTATAACACGTAGATATCTCGCTTGGTAAAAGAATACCACTAGAGAAACTGTAAAACAGATTCTTTTCTTTTGTAATTCTCTTTTACTGTGAATTGTTTTCAACTTAAAATGAGAACCTCGAGAAAAAAGCGCACATTTTTCTCATAGATAAAAGCAGTGAGTGGTGGTAGAGCCTTCTGTCAGCGTACACCTCCTGCTGCCTCCCGCTTCCAACTCCAGGAGCCCCATAAAATTCCTCCAAGCCCAAATCCTCAAGTATCTCCCATGTAAAATAGAAACAGCAGCAGGTCTGTGAGTGAGTATCAACATGACATGATGTTCAGGATAACCTCAACACATTGTGAATCCTCAATATATGTTAGAAAAGGAAGGAGGAAAAGGAAAAGATAGAATTATTGTTGCTATGCTCTCTCTTAGATTCTAGGTAGAAAAGAGATGGAAAGATTTCAGATGCCAAGTCCTGACTAAGAATACTAGTGGGCATTAGAATGCTGCTTAATTTGAAAACAGAAGGATTAAAATTTGCTCCAATTTATAAAAGAAAAAATAATGAAAGGAATAGACATTGACATAAACCCATACTGATCAAATAAAATCAGATTTTTCAAATACTACTTGCCTAAAGAAACAAAAAACAATCAAGAAAAATGAGGTAAAGTGTTTTGAAATTTAAGCATACTAGAAAAAAGCAGACTTTTAAAGAAAACCAAAATGTTCATTTAAATCTGAGTACCAAATGGCCGAAAGAAGATATATGAAACTGGAAACTTCTCTGTTGTAGAATGGAGCAAGAAACTCAAATGTTGTACAGAATATTTGTTTCCGACATGGAACCAAATATTTTCAAAAGAGGAAGTAGATACCTCTTGGTGATTTAGTAAAATGTCCTCAAAGTCCAAGGTTACAGGAAGGAAGACAGACTGATCAAAAAGGATTATTGTAAAAAAAACAACAGCAAGCATGAGTTTAAATGATTTTTCGAAAATGTTTCATCCTAGAAACTCACCACCCTTTTGAAACTCCTCTTTCTGACCTAATGGTTGAAGATTTTAATAAAGCCTGAGAGAAAGAGTATATGAGTAACCTGTGAGTCAGCCGTTATTAACAGCTATTTTTAAGAAAGGTGGTATTAGATTTTAAAGTCTTGGTGATCTTTAACATTTCATACCTGCTACTCTAAATTTTTCTGAGAAAGTTACCAAGGTTTGCAAAGTAGTTGGCTCTTTTGTATGAAAGGTGCACAGTGTAAAGGCAAAAGTTTAAATGTTTTAAAAGCAACAGTAAAACATTCAAAAGTTTAATGCCACTTGGGTTTTATTTTGCTATATTTGGTCATAAGATTAATTTTCTTAGTGAATCAGTTGTTTCTTAAAGGTGCTATATATATTTGGCATGTGCTACCAGCCATGTTAAACTCTAATCTTACACTATCTTTCTCTGAGGCTTGAGTCAAGTGCTTTTCAATTTTCACAATTTTAATAAATGTATGCAGGCAAGTAGGATACTAATTTCAGCTTAATAGGAAATCCCTTTTTGCTTATAGTAGATATCGCCAATACAACCTGGGAAAGAATTCAGCTTAGGATTTTCTATCTTTAATACCTTACTGTCGAAACATCATAGCAGTCAATAAAGGTTTAAAAGTTACAGTGACATGGCTGGGGATGTGGCTCATTGGTAGAGTGCTTGCCTAGCATGCACAAAGCCCTGGATTGAATCCCCAATACCACAAAAAATTAAATGAAATACCTTGTAATTAAAACTGAATCCAGTATACCTGGATTCAAACCTGAGACTATCCCGTACAGATACCAGCTTGTTTAGATTGTAAATTTCTACCTTATGATGGAATCTGGTCCCAAAACACCCATTCATCTAGTGCTAAATTGCTTTCCTTATTACTGTATAAACCTAATGAAAGTTCTTCACAAAATTGGAATCATTTCCAATCTTCATCCTTCATTTTATATGATTCCTGGCAGGATAGAACTTAAAAAGAAGATATGCAATTTATATTCTTATACACCTGCATACACAGAGGAGCCCACAAATATATCCATATATAGAACACATCCATTTACAAAAGAGCCTGTTGATTTGAAAATGTCAGCAGGAAGCTGTTCCAAATCAGAGAAAAACTGCATCAATGTTCTCTATCAATGCAGGTCTCAAAAATAATAAGATCAATTCCAAAACAAGATTCGTTGAACTGCAAAGAAAAGTTAATAAAGCCATTTCACTATATTTCTAATTCCATGAAAGCTTTAAGAAATAATTTCTTTGTTTTATAGCAAGCCATCTGTTAAGTCAATGAATGCATAGGTTTTAAATTTTTTGAAGTTACTTTGGAGCTTATTATTTTTGAAACAAATGAAGAAAAGTTTATTTTATTGAATTTTTTTTCTGAATCTGTCTTTCCTATGCCCTGAGCAAATCTTAAGTAACATTTTATATACATAAACATAAAAATATAAAAATTAACTTATTTGTTGATATGAAGTTTTCCATATATATATAGACTTATATGCTGTTTCAGGTATGAATTTTACCTGGTTAATGCTTATTCACCATATTT
The DNA here is from genome assembly GCA_004363535.1 of Dasyprocta punctata. Classification (NCBI taxonomy): domain Eukaryota; kingdom Metazoa; phylum Chordata; class Mammalia; order Rodentia; family Dasyproctidae; genus Dasyprocta; species Dasyprocta punctata. The sequence goes on from RJWM01021079.1 coordinate 30,911, forward strand.
AAGCATCAGTTAAATGCTTCTACATCATGATAAAATATGGAAAGTAATGTTCTCTGGATCTGAGATCACCTATATTGTCTATCTAAAAGAAGAAAGTCTCCATTGTCTGGGTTAGAATTAAGAGCAAGTAAGTAAGGACCAATCAATATGACCTCCCTAGAGGACTTTCAAAAAATATAGATAGTGATATCTGACATTCATTCAGTTAAACATAAATCCTTAAGATCAGGAAGGCTATTGTGGGGGGGCATTTTCCTAACATTTATTTTTCTAGTTATGAAAGTAATACATGAAAATGATTGGATTTGGTGAGATACTTGGGAGTCCTAACTCTGCCACATACCATCTCCAGGATCTAGATCAGTCACTTCTCAGAACTTCCATTTCCTCATCTGGGAAACTAGATAAAGAGTTCAGTAGTGTCCACTTCATAGATGGCAGAACAAATCAAATAACAGAAAGGAAGCACTTGGTAAATCAGAAAATATCGAAAAATGGAAAGGTTATGTGTCATCACCCTCAGCTGAAGTAGCACCAAAGTCCCAGCTACTGCCCCTGTCCTGTCCCTGTTATACAATGGAGGGCCACACACAGCCCTGCTTTGACCGAGTACAGGGAGGAGCCACACAAATCTTCAAGCTTGGTCAAACCAGGCATCACTGGGGCTCTTCCAGAATCAGCCATCAGCAGTGAGAACTACCTCCAACTCAGGCCCATCCTCTGGGAAGCATGCAGAGAAGGATCTGATGAGTCCAGCAGCTGTATCAGGGACTTGACCAAGATCCCCAACTTCTTGTATGAGGGGATGGCAAAAGGATGAAATAAGAAACAGGCAAATTTAGCAATGCATGGTGGGGGGTTGGGAGGTCAATATTTCAGCATGGGCAGAGACCAAGATACTCCCAACCGGCCACTATTTATTGGGTGTATACAGTGTGGGAAGGCTAGGAGGAAGATTCAAGGTAGGCGGAAGATTCAGAGATCGATGACTCACCAGGTAATGGATAATCCTGGAATGACTCAACAGGGTGAAGGTGATTTTGTGCTAAGAAAGATCTTGCCCTCAAGTGTTCTTTTTAATTTTAGTAGTTTTAGTTCAGTCTTAGTGGATCAAAGAGAATGGCCCATCCCAAAAGAGTTAATGGGAAGTTTCAAAAGGGTGATAATATAATCCCAAACCTCCACCTACCCCTTAGGGACATATGCTAAACTAGTTATTGTGAATTTGTGGTATCCAACACGGCTCAGACCTCATAATCAAGAAGCTGCACTTCTGAGCCTTCCAGGCAAGTGCTGGGTTGTTCAGTGAGCTTCAATGATTTCTTGTGCAACAGCACTGTGTCCCTGAGAGTGAGGAAGCACTTGGGGAGCATCAGTTACCACTTTCAAAAAATACAGATAGTGATATCTGACATTCATTCAGTTAAACATAAATCCTTAAGATCGGAAAGGCTATTTGGGGGGTTGCTGTGCATCCTTCATAGACGGCCCACCCTCCAGCCACATCCCCAGTGGATTTCATTACCTGGAGCCTCTGCATGAGCCACTCCAGACAGGCCTGTCTACTGGCTGACTTTGTGGTCAAGCTTGACTCAAGGATATGGGTGCTCATGAGATTCTGTGGTGGGAGAAATGGTAACAAGTTCCCTGCCAGCCTCAGAGCCAGTAGCCCTGCCTGAAGCATATTGAGCTAATTCATGTAGATCTGATCTTCCTCATCAGACTCCTTGAAACCAAGGATTCCCAGCACTTGGGGGTTGAGGCAGGGGTGCAGGCCCACACTCTCCTCCTGGCATTCTTCATAGCTGGAGGAAACGGTGCTGAGCTTGCTGTCCCCCTTCTCCCCTCTCTGGTACCAGTTCTAAATCTGCTCTCCAGTCTCTGGGTTGATCACTGTTTCTGAGTCAGAGTTGAACACTCCCTTCTCATTCTGTGCAAATAGCTTGTCACTGCCAAGGCCCAGCAGCTCATGAAGCCCCACCTGCATGTCTAAGGAGGGGCCCTTCCAACAGGTACACAGGTCTTTGTCCTCCTCCTCCAGGAACGTCAGCTTCTCCCCTGCATGGCATAGGCAACTGCCAGCACACTCCACAAGGACACATTCTTAAAGCTTTCTGTCTGTCTTGGGTCATCCAAATTGGGGATGTTGATGCCAGCAGGAATGCCAGAGCCCACAAAGTTGAGAATATCCAGGGAGGTAAAGTTCGAGGTGAGGAACTTGTCCTTCTCAAAGGCTTGGGGCCAGGGCATTTCCGTTAGCAGCTGTTCTGCACTTGCTTCAAGCCACTCAAACCTCGCCCTCATGGCCTTGTTGACCATGTCTACTAAGCCTTCAAACTCTCTTTGCAAACCAAAGGGATTACAGTGGCTCCCACTGAGGCTGATTTAACTCCCTATGATGGAGGCTTTGTCCTGGATCAAGAAGCCGGAGCCCCTCTATGGGCATTGATGGAGCCAGGGGTGAAGCTCTCCACATACTGGGCGGGCATCTACTCCTGGTGGCTGTTGACTGCATATGCCTTGGCTTTCTCCAGATGCTCTACCACCTTCTATAGGATGAGCATATAGCCCCACTAGACCACCCAGAAATGGTTCCCTTTACATTGGTAGCTCTTCAGTTTGGAAGTCATTTTGCAGACTGGAGCAGTGTCTGCCTCAAGTATGGAGACCAGCACATCACATACACCCCATGAATATGCATAATCATTATATGTGAATTAAAAATAAAACCTTATACAAGTATCTACTCCAGTACCCTAAAAGCTATTCATATCATTCGTTTTTTCAGAGATGTTTTTGTAAAAATGCTCAGAAGGAATTTCATCCTACAAAAAGGTAAGATCTCTCCTTCCAAGTCCAAATTAATATACTTTCTATAATGCACCAATCCAGATACTAAATTCTACTCTGCATGCTATGCAATTTAATTCTACATTTAGAAAATATTGTCCATTAAATAGTTCAGCATCCTGAATGTAAAGCCCAACATGAGAAATTTAGTTCAGAATTTTAACTTGAGGGAAAAGTCTTTCCTAGCAAACTGGTACGCTTCCTCTGTTCCAATAATGAGGGTCATTTCTCTTTTTGCTCTGATTGCCAGAAACTTCAGGGCCATCCCTGGAGTACAGTCACAAAAATACCATGCTAACCTCATAGCTACAGTGTCTATAGCATTTTTCTGTTAGCTTGCTTTTTATATCCATGTATTTTATTTGTGGAGAGAGAAGGATAGATATACTTGGTAAATTAAAGTACAAGAAACAATATACTGCACATGTGCCCTGAGTCATAATGTTTTGAAATATATTTATGTGTAATGGCTCCAACTTTTGAAATAAATTATTAATACACAGTCTTGTTTGTTAAACTATGTCAAGTGAGCATAGACACTTTGCTTGTATGTAAGTTGGTTTAACCAGAAACACAGGATTTTAAAGTAGGTCTTATTTTGATCTGAATTTCACTGTTAGTACTTTCCCAAATATTTTAGACTTTATAAAAATATCCAATCAGCTAAACTAGTTGTGCAGAAAGCCAGCAGCATCATTATAAATCACTAAACCGACTGATGATGTATATGAAAGAAAAAGCTTAAATAGAGAAAAGAAGAATTTCCATTGACAAAAACCTGAATTGTTTGCACAAAAGTGAGAAAGCTGACCAGTGTATCTTTCCAAAGTAATTGGAAGAACCAGTCACAAGCTCATAAAAAAGTGCATTGATTATGCCCAATAAGGACTTTTTAAGGAACAAGTAATAAATGTGGAAGTAAATTGAATAGTATCTATATTAATTTTGTGGTTTGTCTTTTATTCTTATGAATTACAACAATTATATTAACAAGTAATACATTCAAACAGAGTGAGCTATTTTAATAATATTATACTTTTTTGTATGGACAATGTTTTGCAGGTCTGCAATTTTTTTGGTTGGTTTTGTTTTGTTTTGTTTTTTTGTACCCGGAATCAAACTCATAGTTTCACGCCTGCCGGCAGGCACTTACAACATTAAGCTAAATCTCTGGTCATATTTTTTTGAGACAGGGTCTCACTATGCAGTTCAGGCTGGCCTTGAACTCACTTTGTAACCCAGGCTGGTCTTGAACTCACAAGGATCCTCCCAAGTGCTGGGATTAAAGGCATGCGCCACCATGCCTGGCTAGGCTTACAATTTTTGCTATTAAAATAGTAAAAAGAATAGATCGGCAGAAACCAAACAAATACCTTATCTGTGTAGTTTAGTTTAGTGTTTTCCCACTTGAAACTATGTTTCTAGAAAGAAGAGTGGCCACAAGGAATGGAGTAGAATCTGAAGAACAGTAGCTTCCTAGTCTTTCCTATCTTTTTCACTTTGTTGTAATAATCTTGTGAGGACTCGGGCTTTTTCACTGAGGCTACATACTTAACAAAAAAAATAGCCTTTTTTCCCACTATTTATCACCTTAGGCAAAGGCACTCCCAGAAGCTTCCCCATTTCCTTACTGCCCCTTTAAGAACATTGAGAACAAGCCCTTTAAAGTATCAAGAGACCTCTAACCAGATACCTCTAGATTCATCTTCAAGTGGCTGTCTTTTGGGCTTTCCTGCCTTTTCTTCACTGTGGCTATTACACTTTGACTTTCTATGTCATAATAATGAATCTATCGTTTATTCACTTGGGTTCCTGCTTCAGTATTCCAGTCTGCCTTCTGATGGAGCATAACTTGTCACCCCATATTTCTTCTAAATAAGTCTAAATTATAGTAATGGCTAATGTGTATGGAGCACAAGTGCTTTACATACACATTCATTTAGCAAAATTTATTGTTTGCTGTTTGCCAGCCTCTACTATCTGCTAAGTATTGAAAACACAGGGCTATTTCAATCCATATAAAAATCTCTGCTCTTACGGAGCTTTCAAGGACTCAGACATGAATCCTACACACAGAGTAAGGAATATATGAATGCAAGCAGGTATTTACATTCTGAAAACAGGGAGCTGTTTTTCTAAGAGTATATCAAAAGATTTTATGTCAGTGAAAGAGTAAAAGTAGGTTTTCCCAAGCTTGAATGTGAAAAGCAAGAGGAT
>RJWM01021080.1:0-35984 GCA_004363535.1 Dasyprocta punctata
CTTCTGTTTGAAATCTTGAGACCACCTAGTGTGTAGTCAGCACACTATTTTTTTCTGTTACTATTGGTATGCACACCAGTCTTTCCAGAGAGTGCATTCTCCACCAGGGATGGATGGTGTCTTGTTTATCTTTGTGCCCCTTCCCAGCTGCATAGCATAGACTCTGCACATAATGGTATTAAGCACATCATTTTCAAAACAAATCAGTGCCCCCAATACCTAGGCAGAGCTGGGATGGCAAAGATGCTCTATAGATTGAGAAAGAGGAGAAATAATCATCTGGATTTTATTAAATAGAAAGCTCAGGGAGGGCAGCTGCCTAAGTATAGAGAATTCCCAGGGAGGAGGTGCTAGACTGACTATCAAACATTTTTCTGGAGCCCACTCAATCAGGGACTCTTTACTTCTTAGGACATTTTGTTGTCTTAATCAGAAGCTCCACACACCTCTCATCAACGCTGTGCCTCCTAAGGGACCAGCACAAGTGCAATCCCTCTGGAAAAGCTTAATCGGGCTAATTGAGTCACAATACCAACCCAAATTAATTAGACTTTGAGAGAGCTGTCAACACCCTTTAAAGTAACCTGGTCACTAACGCTCCATAGCTTTCACAGAGTAGTAAACCCTCGGTTCTAAAGGCTTTCGATTCTACCAAGAATCCCTTAATAAATATCTTTTTCTTTTCAAGGACGTTCATGCTACTGTTTTTTTTTTTTTTTAATTTCCATACTAAACTGAAATTAAAAAGCAGAATGTCAGACTCCAAGAAAGATTATAGAACTTCAAAGTTCAAAAAGCCTGTTTCTGTAGTTGTTTTACAAAGCAACAAAGTAGTGTCAACTCGTAACCCCTTAGCAGAATCCCCATCTCAGAAAAGGCTCATTGTGTTCCTGGAAACCAAAAGCATCCCTACCAAAAGCAGAACCAAGTGTCTTCAGATCTAGAAATCACTCAATCAAGCAAAATTAAACCTCTTAAATCTCTAGGTATTCCCACTGCCACAACCTAAATATATTTTAAGCATCCAATCACTAATCTTACCTCCATAAACCTTGTCCATAATAGTTTAATATTAAATATTGGCTACAAAATTCAAAACCTTACCTTCAAGACACATTTATTTTGCATTTCATAAGGAAAAGTATCATTTTTTTAAATCCACCATGCCCTTACAACACCTCTTTCCATAAAGACTCCTGAATCTTCTAACTGTCCACTTAGTAAATTTCTCAGATGCTGGTGACAGGTAGAAGCAAGAAATTCTAACCCCATTTTAGAATGAGGAAACAGCCTCAGGGATCTGAACTAAGTGAAATCAGTTGTGAGGCTGAAATAGAAATCGAACTTCAAGATGACCTTGAATCAAATCAAGTCACTAAAGAAGGTATAAATTGGTGTTGACACTTGCTTAGCCACATGTGACTCCAGAAAAATCATCAAAATAGCCTCATTTTTTTTTTAAAAAAAGCATTACTATAAAATCCTAAATATTATCTATCATACATATGCCATTACTTTGGCAAATTCATTGTGTGAGCTTGCTGTTTGGAGTATGACCATATGTTATATATGCTGTTTTCTATGCTGCTTCATTTTCCTGCCTAAGGATAACTTGTATAATATTTAAATGACTATTTGCCTCAAAAAATTACTTGTTACAATATGTGCTCATTCTTAGATTTTGATTGTGACTTTAAAAGCTATTCGAAAGCACTCATTAATTAGTTTATCAGGAGTCAGGGCAGAGTTGGAGGGAACTGTTCAAAAAGTTGAAAGCAAACTCACTTCTAACACCTTCTAAAAATCAGAGAGACTCCATCAAGACCATCCAACTATCTCATAATTAAACTGGCTACCCAGTGCCTTAATTGTACCAATCCGTGTTCCCCAACTAAGTGGAAACAACACACCAACTCAAAGTTTTCTGCTCCCGGTTCACTTCAAACTTCCAACCCTGGCATGACATATTTAAGAGGAACATGGAATGCCTGTCTGAAACCTTCCTATCTCTTCACAACACCCTCTCACTCCTCCCACCTCTGCTCTGTCTCTTCCATATACTGAACGCCACCTGGGATTTCAAAGCCCAACAAATCTAGACTTGCTCATGAAGAGAAAAGAAGCACTGGAAAATTTGACCAATGACAAATTACCCTCCCCACACTGAAATACACATAAGTCTTTCTGCCCTTGTAGGAAACAAAAGATGTAACAGCTGAGAAAGGAAGAAATGGAAGATGAGGGAAAGCGAAAGTTGTGTTCTAGTCAGAAATTGAATACAACGCAGCTGAGTTAGTAATCCCTCAAAATAAAAAAAAAAAGACAATTCAAAATTCTGTCAACTCAAGAGAAAATGAAATGCACAGACTATTCCTTGGGGTAAAGATTCAGCCCAAGGTCCTCCAGTGGAAAGGGAGGGGTCATTTCATTTTATAAGCAACATCTGGAATAAAACCTAGATTCTCTCATCTCATTAAGCCCACACTCCAGACTCCTGTACTAACCCCTCTCTTACTAAAATTGCTGAGAAGACGAAGGCTTCTTGGGAATAGACTTTGAACCGGAAAATAGAAAAGAATACCCTTAGCCAAAGCATTACATTACCAATTTTCTTGTTTTTCTGCTCCTCTAGTCAGGAGGCTGTGTGAAGGCAGGACTTGAAACATCTGGAGCCCCCAGCTCAGTACATGAAGCCTGGGAGGCATTTGGATGATTTGCTACAGCACGATGAGACAGAAGTCTACTTACACTTATGAGAGAGAAGCACATCAAAGGAATCTGCCCACCTCGTAGCCTCCTCAGTGGATAATCTCCTAGGAAAGGAGAAACATCTCTCTTAAAATGACCTCCTCCTACTCAGCCACCACTAAGATTTGCTCAGGAGGAAGAATTGGAACGACAGGGGACAAATACAAACTACACCTGGAATCCTGCAAATCTGTTGCTGTAAATTTGTACATCCTTAAGTAACTGTTGGAAAAACCTCAGGGTGCAAATTCAGGGTATTGGTTTTCAGTCTAAACAAAAACTAAGTAACATGATTTAAAGCTGTCAAGGTAACACCGGAAAGAAACTGGTCTTGGAATAAGAAAAGTGAGATTCAGCCCATGACTCCATCTCTCGCTGTCACCTTGAGTTCTTCGCCTCGGAAGAGGGAATAATGATGCCCGTTACAGAGCTGGGTGAAGGTGAAATGAGGTGATGTCTGTGACATCATTTAATACAGTTCCTGCACAAAATAGGCACTGAATCCAGATTATCTGAACCTAAGCATATTTTTAGAGTAAATTTCAATGTTTATTTCCAAATTGAGAGCTCAGATTGACAACTAAGTAAAACCAAGAAGTATCCTTCAACACCCACAGCATCTGAGTGCTGAGTGACATGGCTCCCCTAGGAGGAGGAGGGCTCCCCTTCTGACATAGTGAAGCTATGCCTTCCTTCAGCTTGCATGGGGATATCAAAGGAGCTGCTGAGAGGCAGTAACGTATTGTCCTTGGTTATCCGGCCAGCAGCTCACTAGAGAAGAATAGGTTATATAAGTCGCAGTGGACACCCCTTGGTGGGCACCCCACCATGTGTCCATCCTACTCACTTGAGAGCACGGTTGGGTTTGTCGGGAAGGATAGCTGTGAAGTCACTGCATGAGTCTGACTTGTGAGACAGGCATCCCAGTCGAGTCCTCATCCCTTTGTTCCTGAAATGAGCACGGGGCAGAAGGGAACATAGCCGTCAGCTCAGTAAAGGACTCTGGAGCTGCTACTGCAGGAGTCAAAGGGCATCCTCCCCTCCCTCCACTGCAGGGGACCCCCGAGGAGCTCACGAACAGGCAAGGAACACCTCAGGAGCCACGGGATGGACTCACTCCTTATCTTGACTCCTGGTATAGCAATAGGTCCCCACCTATCCCTAGAGGATGAACGATTTCTAATGCTGACAAGGCAAGTAGATGACATGTCAATGAAGATCATTAGCTTGGAAGAATTTCTAAATTAGGATTCTCTGTCGGGAAAGGAAACACAGTGGTGACAAAATAACAGTTCACATTTTGCTTTCCCGATAAGAGGGCAAAGTAGCAGTGGCTCCTAATCGCAAAGCCCAGAAGTCATGCTCACACTCAGAGTAGAGGGAGGTTTGCAGAACACAGGATGCAGCACAGAGAGTCACAGCACAGACCAGTGTCAGTTTTGGGGGAGGCTGACCTTCAAGAAGGTTCTCCCCACTCATCCCCACCCCCCAACAGGGCACAGATAGAAAGGGCTCAGCCCAGCAAGGGTGATTCCTGCAGGTGAGGAGGAGAGCAATCCATGCAATCTGTAATTAAAAACCAATATCCCCTTTGTCACTTCTACTTGTTTAACTAAGCTCTCCTGTGCCTGTTTACATTTTGACTTATCTCAATAAGCACATTTAAAATGTGAAGGTATATGTTGAAATTTTTCAGACACTTGTGTTTTCCAAATGGCCCTCACAATAACAGGATCCAATGACAAATCACACTAATGTTTCTTTCCAACTTCTAACGGTAGCCCCTGTTTCCCTTTAACCAAGGATTGGCAAGGTGTCTGTTTGTGTACATGAAGTTTGACTGGAACATAACACCATTGTTCACATATTGTCCACAGCTGCTTTCAACTACAAGGGCAAAGTTAAGTAGTTACAACACAGACCACATGGCCCACAAAGCTAAAAATATTTACTCTCTGGCCCAGAATAGGTTGCTGACCCCTGACCTTTAACCATTGTAACCCCTCATGTTGAAGGCAAAGGTAAGTGAGAAGAATTGACTATAATCAGGTCAGGATTCCAGACTGATTTATAAAATGGAACTGCCATGTGGGCACTTGTACCAATTTGCCAGGGAAACGGTCCTTGCAGATGCCATTTTCCATATTGAAAGCAAGTCCTTCAAGCCTGGATACTTTTCTCCTTTTTCACAAATCCTAGAATTGGGCAGAGACCTTAGAGGTCATCCAATTCAATCACTTCCTTATACTTCAAATGTATTTCCACCCCTGACCCTGGTAATTGTCTTTGTTGCCAGAAATCTTATCCAACAAATGCCTACTGGGTTGGCTTTATATTTGGCAGGAATGGACAACATTTGTATTCCACAGCACATCCCTGAAGAACCTCTTAGGGCTAGAATATCCAAATTTCCAGAAATAACTTCTCTCCTGCAGAAAATTGGCCTGCACCTCTCTTGTCAGCCAGGCCACTCTGTGAAGCCACCTATTTCATGGTATTACAATACACTGGCTATAGCTATCCTTTCTGCTGACACCAGAAGCATATATGCATCCACTCACTCTTCAAAATCACAGGTACCCAACACAAGCAGCTGACCAAAAGCCCCTGAGCCACCACGTTCTATGAGTCCAAGAAACATCCTGTTCAGGCCTCATGAGGCCAGAACCCTGCATCCCATGAGCCAGTTCATTCTTCAGTGCCTTAGGATCATCAATCACGACACAACCAGGCCACTGTCCCTGAAGAACAACTAAGAGGACTCTCAAAAAGCAGCAAATCCATGCATCCACTTAACAAGATTTAGCAGGAACCAGCGTAAAGGTACTACTTGTTACCCAGTTATCACGATTTTCGCAGTTTATAAATCTTCAACAAAATACACTTCTTTTTCATCTTTCTAGGTAAGACCTAACTTATACTCTTCTTAGCTAGATCTAAAACAATGGGAATAGAAGCAAGAGTCAAAAGTTCAAGTTCTGTGTAGGCTTCTCCTCTTATGTCTTCTTTCTACAACCCCTGGCCCAGAAACTTGCAGAGGACCTGAATGATTCCACACAAGCTCATGCATCATCCCTCATCCCATCCATAAGTCACTGCCAAGAGTTTCTGCCAGTCAGTGCATGGAGCTCAGGCCGGCCCCGCTTGCAAGCCATGACTCTGCATGAAGCACACAGCGTTAACAGTTCTGTTCACGCAGAAGGTCTAGGGGAACAGGCGCAAGTGGACCACTCAGAGGTCTAAAGGCTTGGGCCAAAAATCAGGGGAAGTGGGGAGGTTGGACGGTGGAGAAAGGAGGAGAGAATCAGGGACAAGGAGACAGGTCATGGATCCTTTACCTGCGTGGCATCAGTAAGGCAGCCATACAGGCATCCGGTTATCGTTAACCCTTGGGCTGGTTTGCAGGGACGTCAGAGCAGGAAATAAGACTGCGGGGCTCAGGGATTTACCCTTTCACGTCCTCTCACCTAAAATCAAAGAATCTGCTGTAAGTGGGGCCACCTTCTCTCATCGGACTGCCCAACATGTCCTTCAACTCGTTCTCTGCCAACGGAACTCCTCCCCATGCACAAACACCCCAGCCCCCACAAGCACCCGCTGCTCCTCAGCAAGGGCAACCAACCGAGGATGGAGAAGAACAAATAAGTGGCTTTGCACTGCAGACTGTTGGTCAGGAGTTTCTACTTCCCCAGCCACTGACTATCAACAGAAATTGGGATATGTGCCCCCAGGAAGGAACAGGCCTGGCAAACCAAAAATTACTGTTGTCTTTGTCTTACTAGAGTGGGGCCCAAGTGACCAGACAGGAGGGGAGGGTGAGGAGCCAATACTTGCTCCAAAATAACTTGATCGACTCCTGCTGTGGTTCTCACCTCCCTCCAAGTGTACCTGCCCCAGGTGGGCGGCTGTGGAGACTTGGGAAGGTGGGAGCCGGAGGGAGGTGGGAGTGACTCCAAGGGAAGCTTGGCAGGCGCCCGCTCCACATGGGCTCACTCGTCTGCAAAGGATCCCAAGCACAGACTGAGGAAATGAGTATGCAAGTCACCCTTTCTCACCCATGTGGAGGTGGTGTGACCCTCCTCAGCCTGGGGACTGGCCCACTCCTGACCTGAAGCGTAGAGGATGTGGGGGTGGGAGGAAGGGGATTTTGAGGTTGATTGACTAATGGGCTCTCTCTCTCTCCTGAGGGTCTCGGTGCTTCAGGCCCTTTGTTCACACAGAAGAGAAGTGATAGGAGGAAACACGTGAGGGGAGCAGCCTATCCATAAAGGATTCCCCTGGGGGGATTCTGACACCAAACATAAAATCCGTTTTCAAGAAAACCTAATTTAGATAGATAAGTCACCTACGTGAGCTGCGCCATTAATAATGTTTTGGTATTAGCCTGAACGTTTCATGAATACTTTTTTAAATTGCTTGGCTAATAAGGCTATGATTAATAAAAAATAAGTGTTTTTATGAAAACTTAAAAAAAGAAAAAAACTAGGTTTTGTATAAAGTCTCATCCCCAATGGACTGTGTTCCCTGACAACAGAGATGTTTCTTCAGTCACTGTGCTAACTGGGCTCGTACCTTCTTGGCCAGAAGTCAGGAAATCAAAGTCGTTTACAGCTATAAGGGTCCCTAGAAATCAGGTTTGGGGCACCTATGCCCTCTTTCCTCTTGCTTGTGTGATATATCCCAGTGGAGGGGCCTCATTCTCCTACAGTGGAGCACACAGATCACAGCAAGGTCATTTAGGGTAGGGGTCATTTAGGGCAGGGCCTCTGTCCCTGCCTTGTCACACTGCCTATTTCCACTGCCAGCCCACACTGACTTGCCTGTGCTGTTCAGATGCCTGCCTCTCTCTCTTCCAGATTCATTCTGCCCACTAACCCCTACCCCTTTGATGAGCCCAGCTTTGGGCTCCACTAAATGAGAACCAGCAGGATACTCTGCCCCAGTTGCCTGGTCCATTCTAACACACCAGCACTCTTATCCCATTTGGCCTAGGACTGATGGGAGATGGAGTAAGAGGTTACCCAGAGCCCAGGACATTCAAAGGTATGATTGCCCCCACGGTGCATGCACCCTCATAAGTGGGCCCCAAGTCAGAGGTGACTGGAGCAGACAGGATGGGACCTAATGAGAAAAGAAGAAACTCAGGGAAAAGCAAAGGTTAAAAAGCAAAGATTTATAAAGAGGGAGAGAGAAACTAAGAGGCTCAGCAGGGAGAAAGCAATCAATATGCATGAAGAGGCAAGTTAATTAAATATGGATAATGCAATCGGCACACCAGGGCACCCCAGAGAGGAAAGAGAACAGCAAAAACGTTACTCACTGTCGCTGACCAGTCCTCATGGCCTGCAATTCTTCGCCAACTGGATGGTCAGAGAGGCTGTGGGTTAAGGAGCTCTGAGGAAAGAGTAGATCTTTCTTTTAGCAGTGGAATTCTTGGCGAGTGGAGGTCACGTTTGCACGGACACACAGGCTCACGCACACACACATATACACAAGCATGCATGCACACAACACACCTCCCACCACTTGAGCCGGGCAGCAAGCGGCCCCACTGAAAGCTCTTCTCTCTGCTTGTCACATCCAGTAAATACTGAAGCAGCCTACAGCCGGCGGGCGGCGGCTCCGCTCCCGGGCACAGTCTGCACGCCCATCCTCATTGGCAGGACGCAGGAGGTGCCCCTGAGCGGACTGACCTGGCACGCTGCCTGCACCTTCCTCCTCAGCCTCACTAACCTGAAGCTTCTCTGGCTGCAGCTCAGGGAGAAGTCCCCACAGCCCACGGCTGCCTCTCTCTGCACCCAGCGAAGAGTCAGTATTAACTCTTTCAGGCCACCAATGAGCTGAAAATCAAGTGTCCAGGGGGCCCCTCCTAATGAGCTCTGCTGCTGGCTGAGGGCTCGTTGCTGCACAGGGAGCATAAAGATCTTGCCCCAGACAGCTGCTGACGGCAGGAGCCAAGCTGAATCAAATCTCCTAATGAGCCAGGAGGAGGGGGGCCGTCTTGCTGGGTGTGATGTGATGTGATAAATGCAGAGAGCAAGAAAGCTATGGGGCAGGTCACACATCTAAATTCCACCCCCTTTCTCCAGTTTCTATTGTGCCACAACTACCAGACCAATCCACACAGCCCTGAAATTACCACTCTCCACCACATCTCAGTCGTCCCCTAACTTTACAGAGCTGTCTCTCCCCCCAACCATTTCCACGGCTACCCCCACCAGTGCCAACCACACTGCTCCCCACTTCTTAATGAGACATTTCCACCTCCTCCGCCTCCCCGAACATGCATATTTCTAACCCTGTGCTCTTGCCTCTCACCTGGTTTTTCCTGCAGTAGAAACTCACCTCTCTCCCTCACCCATCACCTAGCAACTTCCCCCGTCTTGCATTTGTGACAGAGTGAGACTTTTCCCTTTGTTCTACCTCATCTGCACATCATCCCTATTTTTCAGTCCCTTTTCCTTCCAAACCTCTTTACCCACATGGATCTTCACACTGCCTGCTTCTATTCCAGAAGGAAGACTCCTCCTGCTGGTCCTAGTGTAGTGGTTTTCTAAGAGTGCTGCCCGGGCCAACAGCCCAGCATCTCTGTGAGAATGAGTTGGACATGCCAGTTCTCAGCCTCCCCTTGCCAGACACACAGTATCAGAAACTGCTTTCACCTTCCAGGTGATTCTGATGCATGCTAAAGTTTGCAAACCACTGCTCTGGGATAAAGCTTATCTTCTGTTCATTATACTCTGGGTTTCTAAGACTGAGTATCTGTCTCTATTCAGGAACCAACCAGCTTTTTCCAAATATACCTAGTTTTTTCTGCAAGTCATTTTTGAAGCCAAGAAGGTAACAACAGAAAGTGATGGCTTTATAATAAAAGTAATAGATTCCACATATGTGACCTTTTAAAATGTGTGAAGCATTTTCATGCAGTGTTGCTCAAAAATCCCATGCAGTGGTCAGAGAAGCTATTATTTATTATCCTATGCTACAGATGGAAAAACTGAGGCTAGACATGGTGAATGCCTTTTTCAAGGAAACATGGCACCCAAGTCAGCACAAGGACAAGAATTTGTGTCCTATGACTAACAGAGTTTTTTCTGCTACATCATGCTGGGATCCAGACTTTCTGGGCACATCTCTTAGTGCATAACCTATACTCTAACAGTGAAATGATTCTGCCAAAGCTATTCATTGTCTGGTGAAATAAAAATTCCGATGCTGCCTCCACAGTGACTCATTGTCTCTCTCTCTCTCTCTGATTATGTCCACAGTGCCCCTCTGCCAGGCAAAGGAAGCCCCATGCAAAATGAGGAGTCCTCATATGAAAAATGAGATATCATACAAAAGAAAAGTTTTCTACTCTTTACATCTCTGTCTTGAACCATGATGCTAGCTGGAATTTAGAATTTAAGAAGACAGAGAATCCTTCACTTTTGGACACTTGTCTGGTACATTGTACCATAAGAAACAAGTGCACAAATAAAATAAAAACTTATTTATACCAGAAGATGAGTCTGTATAGCTAATATTTAATGCACACAGCTATGCACAATGTTTAATGAGCATTTATTAAGTGCCAGTCACTATGCTCAAATTGTACTGGAATTAATCTATTTAACTCTCACAATAGATTAACGAAGTCAACACTTTTACAGGTGGGAAAGTGAGATAAGTCATTTATAAGGGACAGAGTTGGTGTCTGATACCAAACTTGGTGTTACTGTGCCCCTCGCTGTATCATAAAGGCAGCATCGCCATGGTACCCTTCTCCACCCATGCTGCAACAACAGGCCAAAGGCTGCCTCTCATGCTACCGAATCTGATGTCTGGGCTGAAAAGGCACCAGGGAGGGAGAACAGGGTTGCAGATGGGTCCAAGTCTCAAGTGGAAGCTGGTCAATATTAACCAGGCATCAGAGTCTGCAATTAGCCTTTAGAGACATAATACAGTCACAGGAAGTCAATAAGCCAAATGTTCGAGACAATTAATAAATTTTAAGGGTAGAAAGAGCAGAGGGACAAGAGTGTATGGACATGCCTAATACGAGGAAAAAGAGAAAATCAAAACTTGTTCAAACGTTTTTATCAAAGCACTCCTAAACACCAAGGAGTCACCACAAAGCACCGGCGCTCAAGAAGCACAGACCTAACACTGGTCCCCTCTTGTGGAAAAGCTCTAAAATCATCTTCCAAAAGGACAGGTGCATAAAAAACTCCAGGGTGCAACTAAGCTGAACCCAAGGTAAAGCGTTCCAACATGTTCATCTCCCCTAAAAGAAGGAGGCAGGACAAGGCACCAGTCTGAGTGCTGAGAGGATGGAACGCGTCCACTTGGACTCCGCACTCCCCTGGTCTGAGCCCTGGCAAGAATACAAAGATCTGGATTCTTTTCTGGCTACTTCTCTCAACTTAGTGGCTGGAAATGGCACAGGACATTTCTACTGGCCAAACTCAGGACTTTTTCCAGGAAAATGGTAAACAAGCCCTGCTCTTCTCCTCGTTCTACAGCTCTGCTGTCAGGAAAACTCAACCTCGCCAATGTCAGATTCTGTCCCTCTCCGCAGCCAGCGCCGCCGTCCCGCCTCCACGGAGCCGCAGGCTGCCGCACAGAGCTCTGCTGGACAGCTCCGCACGCTCGGGCCGCGGCTCTCTTGCATCTGCAGCAGTCACCTTTCCTCTCCAGAAGCTCAGTTCCCGCAGGGTTCCCTCTGTTTGCCCACAATATCACTTTATCCTAGTTCCTTGGAACATTTTTGGTTTCTTTTTCCCCATTCCTCTTGCTGAACTGGTTTTTAAATCTCGTTTTATTTCTGAAGTAGTCCTTAGCTCCTTCCACTGGCATTGTGTCAGTGGGGATTCAGCTGCCAGCATATGCATGGCCTCTCCCAGATGACCTGCTCCACTGCTCCCCACCCACCTGCACACCTTCTTGCACGCTAGACACCCATCAGTGACCCAGTGAGCATGCACCATAAAGCGATCATCTGTACAATAATCTTCGATGGGTCTATGGTAGCTTGCGGCTCCTCCCTGTGCCTCACGATTAGTCAAACCCTTTTGCCTATCCAGTTTTACATCCTATTGCTTTCCCTGTCTCACACACAACCATGCACCTGATTCTTCTGCTACTTCCTCTGCTCAGAATGTCCTCGCCCTGGCTCTGCTTAACTCTCAGCTCCTTTGCAAAGACTATGGCCTCCAAGTTAATGATTCTCCTTTCCAAGCTTTCTTAGAACTCCTTCCATCAGTAGGAGTTCCCCCATCCCAGGCCCACCACCTTAATGGGATGGTTCTGGAAGACCACATCACAGTCTTATTTTGATTTATGGTTTCTGATCCTCAAAACTGACTGTCCACTCTGAGAACACAGGCTACATGACTTACTCCCCTTGCTATTAATTTTCATAGCTGTATATGGAGCAGGTGTTTAATAAGCTGGCTGAATTTGATTTTGAGTTCCTGAAAATGTCTGAAAAACCACCGAGCATTCCTAATGGCAGAAATGTGTTAGACTTCTGCAGCCTCCCGGTCAGGACTAAAGTCAACAGAATATTAATGGCATTCAGCGGCAGTAGTGCTGGTAGAGAAGGCTTTTTGTAAACTATTCCAACAACCCAGGCAGGACATGGTAAAACTGATCACGAGCAAAAGGAGCACCTGGTATTGTCACACGGGCCATAAAAATGCAATTAAATTGAAGATAAAGAGAATTAAAATCCACAATACAGTATTTTGAAAAGCCATGCTAGAAGAGGAGGTTTATTGCCAAATGCCTCCTGGGTATTTATTTAATCAATATACCACCTAGTTGGATAGTACCACATTAAAAGCTTTTAATAAAACAGTCATTTGGATATTAGATTTGAATTCTGGTCAGCATGCTCAAGCTCTTCCACAAATCTTTTAAAAGCAATTTCCACTTCATAGCTTCCTAGTAACAGCAGAAACATGAATCAACATATGCTGCATTGATTTGGGGTTTCCATGGAGACTGGAAGGACACAGGGAAGGGCAGGACAGAAAGAGGCCACTTGGCCCAAAATTGTATCTTTAAAAAAAAATGCATCTCAATTCCATTCCTCTGAGCATTAGCAGCCTCATTTCCTGTTCGTCAGTTCAAGCATCCAGATATTGAATTTGTAATAACCCTCCTCAACTGCTCCTAAGGAACTTTGAAGGGGACAGGGAGAGAGTTCAGCAGCTAAAGCTAGGAACCCATGAGGTTTGCAAAGAAAACCAGAGAAGCACGGGATCTACAATCAGAGGAAGGGGTCTCTGATTCTACTTCTGTCATTAACTAGATCTGTGACACTAACTAACCTTACTAGCTCTGTGATCATCAGTTAACAAAACCAAGAGCTTTAAACTTTCATTTTCTTATGTGTAAAATACAAATCCTAACACCTGCCCTATTTTCCAGGGTGAACATAAGAAAGAAATGAGAAAATCTCTGGGGAGTGCTTTGTAAATTCCAGTACCCTGTCCTCTAATATGTTTGAAAGTGATCTTCACTTCCTTTTCAAAGGAATTTTGCCAGTGAGAACATACATGCAAAAGAAAAAAAAAAGGGAAGAAGAAGAAAAGAGAGAGAGAGGAAGAGGAGGAACAGAAAGAAGAGAGAAAAAGAAAGGAGGGAAAGAAGAGAGAGAGAGTACTGATTTAGTGGAGAGTAGACAGACCTGAGTTGTGGGAAGTCCAGTGGATTTGACAGCCCCAGGTTTCAATCCCCGCTCTGTAATTTTTTAGATCTGTTACTTGCTATCTCTGAGTTTCATGTCTATCATGGGTAAAATGAAGATACTGGCAGTAACTGTACTGATGTCATAAGCTTGCTGTAAGCATTAATTTGATTATGTAATATGATATTTATCACGAAATGTGAAAGGTGATAAATGGTTAAGTATGAACCACCTTCATCATTATTATTGGCCTTCTCAACTGTTTCACCATCAGTTAACTGGAAATTAGAATTCCCACTGTTCCCCTACTTGACATAGAGGGATTCTTTAGATGATGTTCCACAATTTGATACACTATTTGGGAAAAGGTGCTACATAAATAGAATGTTATTATTTTTTAAAAATTCAATTTTTTGCCACCTACTTATCAGCTTTCTACTCACCATAGGCTTTTTCTCTTTCTATCCTTTTTTCTTTATTCACTGTCTTTGTATTTTCCCTTCTAAGGGCGTTCAGAAAGAAATTTTAAAGTTAAACTTTAGAGGCACTGGTAACCAAACCTGTAATTGTTCCTCCAGGATCCTAAAATTAAATGGCACAGCAAAACTGAGAAAAATGACACAAAATTTTAAGACAGGATCACACAATGCTCAGTATGGTACATGCTACACCAGCTCTCTCCTCTACAGTCTACCTTCTTGCCCTTACAGTCGTTTAAAAAAAAGCCAACCAAATGAAATCCTAGGCTTTATGCTGGATCCTGATTCAAACTGAAAACTATAAAAATGTGATGAGATGATGAGGAAAATTAGAGCACTGATTGGATATTTAATGATCTTAGGAAATTACTGTAAATTTTTAGTGTGATATTGACATTGAGGCTGTTTCCCCTTAAGAGACCTTATCATTTAGAGATTCACTGTGAAATATTTGTGGTTGAAATGACTTTCAATCTGGCATTGCTTTCCTATCTTCTAGAAGAGGAAGTGAGGACATTGAGGCTATGGGGTGGGTGGATGGGGGTCATGGTTCTGTTCTCTTGACTTGTATAGATTTAAAGTTGTGCATAACAAAAGTTTTAAGAATAGTGTGACCAGTGACAAAATGTGGCTTCAGTACAATGAGCTCATAGTGTAGATTATCAGTGCAAGGAAAGCGGAAAACAGGAAGAGGATATTTGAATGGCAATTGATTTCCCATGGCCTTTTGATTGTAAGTTTCTTCCCTACAAATAAACCTGTTTTCAAGAAAAGATCAAACAAAACCTAAAACTATAATTTGCCTCCATGGGAACAGGTGCTCAAACCTGTAGAGCAGATATGATTGTTAGATATCAACTACACAAATTAAACTGTAAAAAAATTGCTCAAGGACACCTCTTAGAGACAGAGTCAATGTTCCAAACCCGTAGCTCCTGAATCGGCCCCAACTTTATCCTTCTGCTATGGCAGAACTGTCAGACTACAAACACCAAATCCAAACCACAAGTTAACACTGGATGAAGATACATATGATTGCCTGTTTGCTTACCTCTCCAGCCCTTCTCTGTTCCTAGTTGGATCCCGGTTTTAAACCCTAAGCTTAAATTTTTACCAGTTAGTTTCCTAGTGAGCAGCCAGTTTCCATGAATGCAGTTGAAGGGCAAGAAGGTAGAGTATGGAGGGTTGAGCTGGTGTAGCTTGTCCGATCCTTCCCAGACCTGATCTCCTGGATCATCAAGATGAGAGGCCTAAAGTACCAAGTGCCTAGACCGCTTTTCCCTACTGAAACCCTACCAATCTATCCACATTCACACACATCCTTCCTCCCCACTGCTCTCAGAGGTACCTATTCAGTCCCTCCTCCTGTAGCCTTGAGCCATCTTTCTTCACTTGAGTCCTGCTTTGTCAAATCTCTGTCTTTATTCTTTTCTTCCCCCATGTTATTTTACACTTAGCAATAAAAATAATCAAGCCCCTTTCATTAAAAAAATAAAATTAAAGTGTACTCTTGGGTGTTCCTCGCTTTGGTTGCCTGAAAAAAATCTTCTCTGTTTCCTCATTTCCTATCCCACCACAATCCTTTGCAATCTGGCTTACAACGCATCTCTCCCCTGAAACAGCAACCTTGATATCGTGAGGTCCAATGGACACTGCAGTCCTTGTCTTTACGGGCCTTCTTGCTCTATTTACCACTACAGCCATTCATTTATCGCATTTGTACTCGCTTGAACTCTCTGGTATTACACTCTGACACTGCCAGGGAGTTCCTTTGCTGGCTCTGCCTCCTTTGCCGACCCCATAAATGCTAGGATTTCCCCTCCTAACTTTGACTCACTGCTGTTCTCTCTTTACATGCTGCCTGAACAGTCTCATCTTTGGCCATAGTATACTGACCATTTCTCCAACTCTGGTCCCTTTCCCAATTGCATATACTCCTACAGCTTGCAGGCTACTGAATATACCCCCTTAAGATAATCCAAAGTCACAACAAATGCAAATACAAATCTGAAAATCATACACATAATATCGCCTTGTTTTCCTGACCCAGTTTATCTACCATCCCCACTGTACCCATATATTACACACACACACACACACACACACATACACACACAGAGAGAGAGAGAGAGAGAGAGAGAGAGAGAGAGAGACCTTGTCTCCTCTGAAATTGCTGATAGCAGTTTCTAACACCACTATCCACTGAGCAACTCAAGCCAGAAATAGAGAAGTAATTAGAGGAGACTCCTTTTTTTCTCATTTCCTCACTTCCACCAATTACCAAATCATGCTGATTAAATCTCTTACAGAGTTTTCAAATCTGTCTCCTCCCTTCCATCCTTACTACCACTGCCCTGATTCATGTCCTCAGGGTTCCAGTTTATGGGCCCTAGCTGATGTCCTCACAGTCTCCTGTTTCTGTGATCCAGTCTATGTCCATTAAGTTCATCTCCACCCTGCAACTATAATCACCTATTTAGACCACAAGCATGACTGTGCTCTCTTCTGGAAAGCTCCAAGCCCTCCTGACCTAAGCAGAAAGATCAAGTTTAATAAAAGTCCTGGTACAAGCACCAAATCCAGTGGGTCCTGTCTCCTCTGAGAGTCACCTGCCAGTCTGCTGTTTCAAGCTTCTCTATCCAACAGCTCCATATCATTCACCATCTTGAACATGCATCACAGGCCTCCCTTGCTCCATCCCCTCTGCCTAGAATGCGCTAGACCTTATCAAACCCTATTCATGCTTCAAGCTGCATTCAGGACCACTTCCTCCAAGAAGCCTCCTCTGAACACCCTCATGGAAAGGGCCCTGTAAGCTCCCGCAGCTCCTGGGTATATTTCAACCCAGCACTCGGTGCAGGGAGGTGCCAAGAACTCTCCATCTAACCAGACCCCAAGTCCACCGACGTCCCAGGCAGTATGCTTATGTATTCAGTCTTCATTTATTTATTCAACTAATATTTAAGTGTCCCTGAGTACCAAGTGTTGTTGTGTTTCAGGCATGAGTACCTTACATTTCCTATGTACATTACTTAAGCAAAGGGTGTGTTTTTCACCTCTACATTTCCAAAACTTAGCACCATGTCTGCCACCAAGAAAGTGCTTGTAAACATTTGTTAAACTGACCTGAACTGGCCAGCAGGAAGGCAAGACAGATCACATTTGGGGTTTTGGAGCAGGATGCTGGCTGCAGGGTGAATGGGGCCATAGAAATGGCACAGGGCTCTGGGTCAGTGACAAGGATTCAGACTCCAACTCTTCTCTTGTATGGCTGGCTCACTCTAACTTAGGCCCTTGCTTTCTTATCTCTGAAGTCAGAATTCCTAAGACAATGCTAACTTCCGGTGTTACTGGGTAAGAATCTACAGAGACAGAGAAGCAAACATAGATGGGAAATTATTCAGCCTTAGGAAAACACAAAGTCACACTGAGAGCAGCAGAGGCAGAGAAGGCAGAGGCCCAGCACCAAAGTGGGGTGGAGATGGAGGCCGCAGGAGATGGGAAATAGGAGGGCCTATTTCCCGAGCTTTCAAGGCCTCAGGGCTGAGTGGTGAGCAGGAGATGCTGCCACAATTGAAACGTGGCTCCTTCCTCCTATCTCTGCATGCCAGGGCAGCAGTTATCAATCTCCTCCCCTCCTTAGTAATGAAAGCATCACCACTTGCCATCAGGGTCCACAGCTGTGGGCAGAAAGTGGCTTCAGCCTTCTCCCCCTCTGCTGAATATAAAATAAGCTCTTTCTAATCCTCCATTTTTAATGACTCCAGGCAAAGGCTTTCACATCCTCCCTTCCTGCTGCCTTCTAACCAGTCACTCAGGATCAGGCAGAAAGAAGGGTGACTCCACAGCCACCCCTGCCTTGCGTGGCATTTAACCATACCAACAGGAAACAGTGCCACACAGACTGGGACCCTGAGACGACAGTTCCCCCAGGAACCTGGTCCTAAATCCACAAAATCTGCTGAGAAGTGAGAGCTCTCAGTGAGGCACCTTGCTTTCGGGCATGGTGCACATTAATGTCTGCACTGGGGGTGGGAGGAGGGACGAGGGTTGTGTGGGTGCGCTCTGATGCACAGAGACACTGAACAAATTCACCCTGACACTTTTCCTTGACAGGCAAGGCCCTGGTAGGGATCAACCTTTGGCCACTCAACTTATCCAAGACACCCTCTTCCTGGGACCTTTTATTGAAGAGCTCAAAAACCTTTCAAAATTGCATACAGAGAACAGACAGAAGTCCTGATGAGAATGATGGTATTTCAGGATAGTGCAAAATGTCCTAATGCACAAGTAACAGAGGGAAAGCAAAGGAGTGTTTCTAGCATCTCTAGAGATACAGGTGTCTCTAGAAAGAGGAAATGAGAAAGCACAAAACTGAGAGCTTGGAATAGGATTAATCCAGAAAATGCTCCAAGCCATGAAGTTATTACACATAATACAACTTACATTTTTATAGCACTTTCACAACTTACAAAATTCTTTCATGTCTGTGCTGAATTTGAACCTCCTTGAGTCTCTATGGCCACTACGTCCTGGGAAGTTGGGAGGATTAAATGGCATAAGTTAGGGTAAGTATCAAGAAAATTCTTCAACCCATCTGGATTGTGAGAAGCTAGCACTACTCCTATAGTTGAACTTTACAAAAACCTTTGAAAGTAAGTGGGGCAATTATTAGTATTCCCATTTTCCAGATTACCAAAGTGAAGGTACTCTGTGATCCCATGCAAAGGACCCTGGATAATTCAGCTAATGGCCCTAGAAAGTCTTGAACTCAGGACCTCCAGTGCTATTTATCACTCCACATCTCTGCATATTTAACTGTTGCTGCTGCAGCTGCCGCTGCTGTTCCATCACTGAGATCCACATTAGTAGGGGTTGTCTTAATGCTAGGATAATGGGTTTTGCTCATCCATCCATCTACCCTTTCATTTGTCCCCTGAGGGTACCTAGAATTTGTAGCATGGCTAATGTGGCTAAAAAACCATGTTCTCCAGGTCAGAGCTCACTGACCAATGGGAGAAGATCTTAGTTTCATTAGAGGATTTAATTCAACTCAGCAAAGAGTATCAGTAAGTTTTTAGATTCCTTTGTGTGTTAGGAACTGAGTGAAATTTTTCTAAAGAAAGACTCTGACACCCAGGAGCAGCTCACCTTGACCTGGCCACTGTGAGACATGGACGATGTTATACATACCCTACACCCACTCCCAGTGGCCTTCCAACCATGACAGCAGCTGCTTTCAGAAAACCTACTCTATTGATGAGCAGAGAGGAAACAGCTAATAAAAGCTAGATTATTGACTGCTTGTGGACCTATCATTCCCAAGAGAACAACAGCCATCCTCAGCACAATACTATATTGGATGTTCAGTGTTTAACTTTTGCCAAGTACTATTAAAATCTCATGAATACAGTTACCTCACTCCTACTTTCCAGTACCTCCTCCATCCTCCAAGAAAACCCTAAAGTTTTCCAAATCTGTAGGAACAAGAGATGCAAAATCAACCCAAGGTGGAGAATGGGTTAAACTGTTCTTCATTGTGTCAGCAGACAGCATGCATCCCAAGGCGAGGACCTACAAGGTTTTCAGGATGTAGTTAAACCGAGTAGCTCTAATACAAAAAGAAGAGCCATCCTCCTCCCTCATACTCCAAGGAACTCACTAACTAGACATACCAAGGACTCGTCATCCCCTGTAGGTGGACCCTGTGTCCTCGGCTTGCTGCTTAGAAATCGGTGACCTCCAGTGCACCCTAATCTTCCCACCAACTTGTTTTGATGGTAAGTCTTCTGCATCAGAATGTGTCACGAGTGTTTGTCACTGGCAGCGCTGGAGACCTACAGGCTGCCTGGAACCAAAACAGATGCTGTGTGCCATCAGACTGCTGTGCCGGCGACCCATTCACAAACAACAGTGGAACAAGACATGAATGAGACTAAAAATAAGGAGATTGTGTGATAGTCCAGATATTAACCTACATTATTATCAGAGCCACCTAAGGGATCTGAGCATAGAAACGGGATCTCCTTGAACCAGAAAGCAAGTCTCAGAGGAACTGAGGAGCTAGGGTCCAAGATGATGGAAAGCAACAATAAAAAAGTGTTTCCAGCTTAGTACCTGCAACTAGAAGGATGGGTACCTTCCCGCACCTTGCTTTGGACAAGACTGGCAAGCTTACCCTGCTCTAGGGATTTCTGCTAGAGGATGAGTGGGGTTTATGACAGGAATACCATCCCTTTCTGCCTCAAGGTATCCTGCAGCTCCCAGCAAGACTCAAGGCTCGACTGGCCGACACAGGGACCCACCAAGCAGGCCTGCTGGAAGCAGCTGCTCGCCCTTACCTGTCTGGTGGTGGGCAGCACAGCTGGGAAGAGGTGACTGGTGTGGGCCCCAGCTGGGCATGGCTCGGAGAGGCCCCAAGTGACAGTCAGCCACCTCCTGGTGCATGGGACAGGGTGGTGGCTGGAGGCGCCCCTCACCCTCGCTCTTCTAGGGCCACCTAGAAGAGCGGCTGCACCATGCTGCTCCTGCTGGCTCTGTTCAGCACCAGGCTTTGCATCTCATGAAAAGGGAAAGAGCAAGCAGGCAGCGGGGAGGGGGCGGGGAGGCGGAGGGAGGGGAGGGGGCCTCTGACAGATGATGCGCACTGCCACGCAGTCGGGGGAGGACCGCAGGCTCCAGCAGGATGGCACTGCCTGTGTGGCTCTCCTGCTGGCAGCTCCTTCATCGCAGCTGCTTCTGAGGGGCTGGTTGCTCTCTGGAATTTAGGGAGAAGCAGAGCACAAAGAGAGTGACAGAGGGTGGAGGTGAGGCCAGAGGTTACTGGCACTGAGGTAAGGCAAGGTGACTGGCAAGGGGTGACAAAAGATGGCCTGCTTTTACTCAAAATCAGACCAGGGCAGAAGCATTTGCCTTATGAGATAGGAAAAGGGGGAAGAAAAGCCCCACATTCTTGGCCTGGCTTCAAGGTTGTCTCTTACCTTCTACAACCTGCAAAGCCACTTTGGCCTAGGGTATGCAATGGCTAGGCAACTTGTATCAGGCGAAATATCAACTTTCTCAAAGAGGAGAAAAAAATTAGGCACGAATGAGTATTATGCAGGAAATGCCTAGTGTCACTTGTCAGCCTCTGCTGAAGCAAACCTTAGTGCCCCTGTGCCCGCTGTCCAACCTATGAGTCAGGAGTTGTGGTGGCAAGAAGAGTGAGAGAGAAGATCAGGAGAAGATGGAGAGAGTATGCCATGTGACATTTCTGTCTGTGAAGTTCCACTTGGATGGTCAGGGGCAAAGCCTTCTGGACAGCTTGGGCCAGTGCCTGGAGTTGCTCCCGAGCACTCGTGGTAACCATTTGCATAGATTCTAGAATCACTGCACAGGCCGGGGCTGACAGTCCCCAGCTCTGTTTACAACCACAGCCAGAGAAAGAGGCTGCCAGGGAAATAAACAAACAGTGGAATCCAGAGCAGACCAAAGATGCCGCAGCTGGGGAACTCTCCATCAGCACAGCTGAGGAAAGAAACGAAATCTCAAATAAGGTCCTTCTAGGGAGGGAGGGAACAGCATGCAGAGGGCACCAAAAACAAGACAGATTTCTAAGGAATAATCCTCCTCCACTACAAGCTGGTGTTCATCTTCATCATCCAGACATCCTGAGCAGCGCTGACCCAGCAGATGACCTCTTGGGGATGATCCCCTCGGTGGACCCTGCTTCTGTACACATTTATATCTCTGTTTCTCTGTTGCCTAAAACACTGCCACCATGCAATAAATTCAGGTCAATTCAGCAAGCAACTTTTAGGGACCTACTGTGTGCTTGAAAATGCAGAGATGACAAAGACAATCTTGTCATGCCAGATGGTAGAGAGGAGGGGGAGATTCAAATCACTGGCTCTAATGCATGAATGAGTGAGCTCAATTAGCAAAGAGCAGCATGGAATTTTGGGGTGGGGGTAGAGGAGAAGAGACTTGGCCCCAGCTGGGAAGTCAGAGAGGCCCCCTAGGGGAAGGTACCATCTGACCCGCATGTTGACTGTTAAGGGAGGATTTTGACAAGCAGAGCAGATTGGGATGTTAAATTCAAGGCTGATGACCAACTCAGGGAAAGGGCAGAGTCTAGAGGTGCCTGCTGCGTTAAAGAACTGTGAGTGTTCTTTTTAGGGGGTCAGGAGCAGAAAGTCAAGTGGGACAGGAGGCCACAGTGGAGGCCTCAATTGTTGATCAACTTATTTTCATCCTCAGATCTACATTTTAAGAAGACACTGAGAGTTTGAGAATTGAAGGAAAGTGAGAGCAACCAAAGATTATTACAGTTTCAGAGGTGAGAAAGCATGAGCGCCATTTAAGATCAGGGTCTTGAGAAGAAAAGACAAAGTATAGAGATTTGGGACTGAATCAGCAGCACTTGATTTGATCAGAAGGCTGGGGTGAGTTCAGAGTGTGAGCATTGGGAGAGGCTTTATAATTTGTCATTTGAGATCTAGTTTTAGGGCCTAAGAGACCTAGCAGTAAGAGGAGCTTTGAGCTAGTAAAAGAAAACCTGTGATGTGTCTGCTTTGGGATTGGTTGAACTCTGTTGCTATCCCAAGGTAGGAGAGGAGAGAAGACAGAAATACATCACTGGATGGAGCATTGTACCTAAAAATAAGAGATGATGGAAGTAGATGAAATCACTCAAGGATACTAAGAAAAGAGGGGGCTGAGAACAGAACCATGAGTGACAACAGTTAAAGGAGGAGTAGAGAAAGAAAAGCCAAGTAAAAAAGCTGAGGGAAAAAAAAAAAAAAAACCTTACCAGGTGGAAAGTAGGAGAAACAGCGTGAAGTGTTACAGAAGCCAGGAAAGATGAGCTTGAAAAAGAGTCCAGCACTGCAGAAAAATCATGTGGGTGAGAATCAAGAAGAAGATGGCCAACCTTGAATTTGGGCATTGAGAACCTGGCTTAGAGCCATGAGTCTCGAACATCGGGAGAATGGGAATCCTTTACAGCACCTGTTAAAATGTGAATTGAGAGCCGGGCATGGTGGTAGCGCACTGGTAGACTGAGGCAAGAGGATTGCAAGTTTGAGATCAGCCTAGGCAATTTAGCAATTTAGTGAGACCTTATCTCAAAATAAAGAACAGAATGTATTAGTTATTGAGAAAGAACAGTTAATACTCACATGATAAGATCAATTTTACATGTCTATATCTATTAATGTAAACAACCATTTTGAAAATAACGAGACGCAATATTGCAACCATTGTCAAGTTTCTATCATCCTGTTTTGTAAACCTATAATGTTACTGTTGTGCATTTACTCTATTCGTTTGTTTGTCTCTTTTGCTTTTTATCTTTCTTATATGTGTCTTTTTTCTCTTAAATAAATAAATAAATTTTTTAAAAAAGAAGATAGCTCATTGTGAAGACCTTGACTTCAGTCCCCAGTCTCACCCTGTCTCTCTCTCTCTCACACACACACACACACACACACACACACACACACACATACACACACATTGCAAGAGCCCAGACACTAGAATTTCCAATCCCACAGATCTGGAATGGGGTCTTAGATTTGCATTTCTGACCGATTCTCAGGGATGCTATGTTGCTGGCCTCAGGGCCATACTTGACAACAAGGTTTAGACTATTGAATCTTTGATTTTTACACCATGGCTCAGGCAGAAAATAACTTTGTATGGGACACTAGAATAAAGGAGGCTAGGCCTCTGCCAGGCTGCCCAAAGGAAAGAAATATCTCAGCATACAGAAGTATACATTAAACAAAAGGGTCAGGATGGTTTGACATAGAGGAATGAACAGAAAAAGGGACAAATAGCAAAATGTGAGTAGATGACTACACTGTCATAGTAACAAGTTTCATCCTTGTATCTCCAGCACCAAGTACGTACAAGGACTGTATTTTAGAACAAACTGAATTGAAAAGTTAGACTGAGAAAGAAAAAAGGGTTTCACTTTAAAGGAAAACAGAATTAGAGTGAAGTTGTTTTTGAAGAGTGAGGCAAGATAAATCATTGTCTGCAGCACCAACTTGAACCAATACCCCCCCTCAAAAAAATGCAGAAGTAAGAAAGAAACCCAATTTGAGAAAGCAAAACCTTTATCTAACCAAGAAATTCCATCATCATTTCCTTGGTGACGAGGGACTGGAGGAGCAGGCCACACTATAGTCTGTGAGACATTCCCATAGACTTGCAATAAGTATTTTCTAAACTGTCTATACACTGTCTTCTGTAGATGTAGGGTTTGGTGGACCTTCTTTTGTTGTGCAAATCCTTTTATTAATTCACTTGGCAGTTTTCAGTTAGAACATTTAATCTTTATTTTGGATAGGAAATGAGTATTAAGAAGGGGAAATGAAAGAGACTGTATATGTGACAAAACTGTACTAACACCTTGTCTTGTTCTTTCTTTTAATTGAAATGAATTCTTCCATCCAATGGTAAGCTATTTGAGAGCAGAAATATATTTTAATTGCCAGTGTTGTCTGAAGTCCCTGTCGCATAGTACAGTCCCTCCCAGAAAACAAAGCACCTTTATTTTTAAGGAAGAAACCAAAGAATGAGGGGTAAAGGACATGGGGAAGAAAGAAGAGAAGGAGAGGCAAGGTATGAAAGGATTTGGGAAGGCAGGTCAGCAAGAGCGCAGCTAGAGCGTGGTCAGCAGAGCAATGGCCCCCAAGACACCCACATGCTAATCTCTAGAGACAGTACATGTGTCAGCTTGCATAACAAAAGGGACTTCGCAGTCTTAGTTAAAGACCTTGAGATGTCCTGAGTTTTCTTGGCAAGCCCATTCTAATAATATTCATCCTTCAAAGTGGAAAAGAAACACAGAAGAAAGGGTTAGAGATAAGACAGAGGAAATAGCAGAAGCAAGAGAGAGACTCATGTCTGCTGACTTTGAAATGCTGAAGGCAGTCAGGGACCAAGGAATACAGTTGCTGTTAGAAGCTGGAACCTCAACTGACATCCATCAAGGATGTAGGAGCTCAGTCCTACTATCACAAGGGCTTGAATACAGCCCAGCAACCCAAGTGAGTAAGGAAACAGACCCTTCCCTGGAGCCTTTAGAAAAGAACACAGAGTAGTCACCACTTTAATTTTAGCCCAATGCAACCCCTGTCAGACTTCCAACATACAGGACTGCGAAATAATAAATCTGTGTTATTTAAGTCACTATGCATCCAGTAACTTGTTATGGCAACAGTGGAAAACTAACACAGAATGGTTGTTTTTGGTGGCAGTAAGCACATGAAAAGACAATAAGTATTAATAAACAAGGTAGAAATATAGAAGACTGTTGAGAACCAAAATCAGAAATTATATGGGTTCTGCCTTTCAGTGAAATGCAAGGTCTGAATATCTTCCTAAGAATAAAACACACACACACTCATGCACACACACGCATGCACGCACACACACACACACACACACACACACACAAACCCCACAAGTGAATGTTGAACTCAGTCTTAAATAATTTGTTGGGCTCCCTCCTTTTCCTGAGCAGATTCTTACTTCCAGAAATAATGGATTTTTATCTCTCTGATTGATGAGTCACTATTCTTTGCTCTCTTGTACAGTATTGTCTGTCACAGGGAACACATTAGTGCTTAAGTTTTCAGAGGAAAAAAGAAAAAGAGCAGCCTGTCCTCACAAGAAAGCCACTGGCAGTGAGGAAGCAGAGCCTGCTGGATGGAGGAAAGAAAGTAAACAAATAACAGAAACATAACCAAAGTAACCCAGTCCTAGAGTAGGAAAGAGTCAGAAGATTTCAGCAGAAAAAAATTTGGATGGAAAGATGGATGGATCGATGATTGACTGATAGGTAGTGTATTAGTGAGCTGTCTTGTTGCTGGTATAAAATCCTTAATATTCCCTCCTTTAAAGGAGGAGAGGTTTAATTTGGCTCATGGTTTCAGGGGTTTCAGTCCATGATCAGCTGACTCCAAGGCAGAAGCATGGGAGAAGGGCATGGTGGAGCAAGGGTGCTCATTCCATGGCAGCCAGGAAACAAAGCCCAGGGGATGACCTCTATCAAGAAATATACCCTCTGAAGGCATGCCCAGTGGCCTCCCTCCAAATGGCCCCCACCTCCTACCAGCACATGGAGCTATGAACATGAGTGGTTTCATCCACTGGTAAGTATGGTGTCTCCTTGACCTAATCACCTGTTTGGGAGTCTCGCAATACAGTCAGGTGGACAATTTATACTTAACCATCACAGATAGAGTTAATGGTTAATGAAACAAAAATCCTTCTGATCTCTATCATAGGGAGCAACTCATATAGAGTCCAGAAGAGCTCAGCCCTACCTGTAGTTCGGCACAGGCCCACTTGTGAAGGTGTGCACGTTCATGTATATATGCACGCAATGTTCACAGAATTTAAGTCTTGCAAGTATCTCTAGGTTATTTTCAAAGAAGAGAATTCAAATAATTTATCCAACGATTCAGTCCTCAGCCTTCCCCTCCATCCAGTTCTCCCTCTTCCTTATGCAGGCAGCAGATGGAAATGATCTACATGAACTCTGGAGTCAGAAAAGTACTCTTAGTACAAATCCTAGCTCAGCCACTTACCAGTTTCTTGACCTTGCACAAGTCAGTGTCTTTTCCAGGGAAATAGGAATACTCACTGTACCTGCCTCTCGGGGTTGTTAAGAGAATCAATGTGTGCACATGTAATAACTCTCTCTACCATTGATGATTCATGCCCTTAGACACCTGATAACATTCTGTATTGTCCCAGCATAATAATATACTAATTTTAAATTACCCATTTCTTGTCTTTGTCAGTCCCATAAGCTCCATGAAAGCAAGGACTAAGTCTTTTGTTTCACTCTCACTTTAACCCAGGTATTCAAATATCAGTGATGAAATGGAGATGATCGAATGCCTGGAATATAGGCACAGATATTTAAAATACGTGTCAGTTCCTAGTTGTGGCTTTTTGAGGAAATCACATAACTTCTTTGGGTCTTCATCTCCTCTTCTGTTAAATGACAGTGGTACA
Source organism: Dasyprocta punctata (assembly GCA_004363535.1). Classification (NCBI taxonomy): domain Eukaryota; kingdom Metazoa; phylum Chordata; class Mammalia; order Rodentia; family Dasyproctidae; genus Dasyprocta; species Dasyprocta punctata. Next base: position 26,917 of record RJWM01021080.1, read on the forward strand.
GTAGGGTAGAAAGGAGTCAGAAGATTCCAGCAGAAAGAAAATTAGATGGATGAATGAAATGTTTCCAGTTCTCTAATTCTTCTTCTGGCCTCATCTGAAGTAAACTGTTGAAACAATTTGGACAAAAGATACATAATGATTTGATAAGACCATTACCAGAACATGGTGGCAGATGGCTGACATGATGTCCCTTAATTTGTTCACAGTTCTCTGCATCCATGCTGTTAGGTATTCTCTCCAATGGTGACTCTAGATTTAGCCATGTTACCAAAGGGATAATAACAAATAGGATAAAATTTGAGGCTTAAAAAAACACTTATAGATTGAGGCTTACTATCTCTTGCTTCCCTTGGACTCCTGAAACTTTCTCATGAAGAAGTCTGTTCTGCTTTACTGGATAATTAGAAATACACAGTCCAGTCACCATTACTACACTAGCGAACAATCAGTCACTGGACTGCCAGACATGAAAGTGAGGCCATAGTGGATAATCCAATCACAGCCCAGTCGAACAGCTAACTGGTGACATGAGTGGGGTAGCTGAGATTAGCTAATCCAGCTCAAGCCAGAAGGACTCGCCAACTGACATAATGAATGGTTGTTGTAGGAGAAAGTTGCAGTGATAACTGGAGAATGTGTTCCACTTTGGTTTTCTGTCTCTTCTGTCTGCACCCCACCCCCCTTGCTTGTTTTCTTTCTTTCTCGTCTCAAATACTGATAGATTTGTAGGTGGTTGGTCAGATGGGAGAATAATGGTGTTTGTGTTTGACATTTTATCTTATATAGTTTTTCCGAGATTTTTGCCAACTTTTCTAAGAGACAGGCAACTACTTCCTTCCTATGTTTCCACTTGCCCTTTACGTTTTCCTTTCACTTTCACTTTTACTTTTACTTTCCCTCCCTTCCTTCTCCAGGCAGGTGGGAGGCAGCCTCCAACAATAGAAGCTGATTTCTTGCTTCTCTCATAGGATTTGGGGGCAAAAGCATTTTGTGAAAACTTTGTTTCAAATTCAAAAGCATAATGAATAGCACATCAGAAAGTTGGGCTGTTGTTTTTTGCAGCAAGAAACACAAAATGTTTAAAGCAGTGAGGAAACAGTTCATGCAAGTAATTAACTTTAAATCCTTTCTTATGTCTGTTAAGTTTTCAAAATTTCCTCCGTGACTGACCTGACTGCTCTCCTTCGAGTTACATTCTCAGTCCCCTGCAGCTCTGCTTTGGTCCCTGGAGGCCACATCCAGAACGTGAAGCCCTGGTGCACTCAGGCACCCACAAGCAGAAAGTCCTGCCAGGAACTTGCCTTTCTTTTTTATGCACTCTGTAAGGCTGGTTGTGACCAAAATCAACCTTTTTTTTTTTTTTTTTTTGGTATTAGGTTATTTCACAAACAGCTATAGTCAAAATGATCAAATCTTGTACAACAGAAAAATATTTATTTTATTTTTCTACTGACATTTCTAATTCTAGTATAAATCTTTAACAATAATTACTTTTTAAAAAATAAAATAAATGGTTGCTGTTTTAAGCCACCAAATTTCAGGATGTTTTGTTACATAGCAAAATTCACTGGTACACATGGAGTAGTCTAAATTTAAGCTCTCTTTCTGGATACTAGCCATTTCTAACCTATCCATCCCAACTTCATTTCTAACATTAAAAGCAAAATAAAGTCAGGGCTGTCTTAGAAAGTTTATTTGTGTTTATGTCCTCTGAAACTTTGGTCAATCTTTCTTTGCCACTAGGTGGATAATTTAATTTTTTTCTTATATATAGTATGTATATTAATTTATTCACCTATCATGACATATTCCACTTAAACACAGCCTTGGGATAACTTCATTCTATAAATTTTGCCCAAGAGTCTAATTTCCCCAAAAGAAGTGCTTACTCCTGTGAAAGAATGTTATTTTTTTGTCCTTCATAATGCCTAGAGTATTTTCAGTGACTCTCAGACTTGTGAATCACAGTCTAGTGAATTGTTTTATTCTGTTTTGTTTTGTTTTTTTGTGGGGGGTGGAGGTTGTTTTGCTTTGTTCTTTAGTACCAGGGATTGAATCCAAGGCCTCCATACTGAGCTACATCCCCAACCCTTTTTTATTCTTTACTTTGAGACAGACTCTTACTAAGTTACCCAGACTCAGTTTGAACTTGTGATCCTCCTACCTTGGACTCCCAAAGTGCTGAGATTACAGGTGTGCACCTCCACACTCCGCTTCTAGTGAAATTGCTTAAATTCCCTCTCAGCAACCACAGGATCATCAGTCTCTTATTTTTCCAAATGAGAACATTAAAAATGTTTATATTCAATAGTGAACATATTCTGAAACAAAGATAATTTTAATGCCAAGAAACTATAAAAGATGTAACTTCAGAATGAAGGATAATTCATTACCATTGGTTGCATCTAACCTTGTACCCACATATAGGTATATATAAATTGATATGAAGAAATGTATACACACATATGCACATGCATGTGTACGCATACACAGTCACACACTCATATTGCACTGTGTTAGTTTTTTTCTTTTGTTTTTATGTGGTCAGTGATTGTCTTTACCTGGTAGCTATTGATGAATTGTACTTGGGAATCCCTGGCCTACATCATTACATACATTAAACCTGGAATTCCAAAAGCTCACGGTCAGAAAGAATGTTGAAAAGAACTCCGAAGGAAGAGCTTAGCATTCACAAGTTCTGAGAAAGGGGTTAATCTTTTTTCACATAGACTCTGAAAATCTGCATTGGGAATGAGGAAAAGGGATGAGAGAAGAATTAAGATGTGGTATATACCTGTAACAACATCTCACAAATATAATCATTATGGTACCGCAAACATACACTCAAAAAATAATTAAAAAAAAAGAAAAAGAAAACCTACCCTGACCTGTTCCATTACTACAACAAATCCAAGTGAGACAAGCACCACAAAAACGGACATGTTGTAATGAATACACAACCCACATCTTGCAGGGCACTCTGAAGGAGAATAACCCTTGCTCCATTTCAGAATCCTCAGAACGATGCTGCAAATGAAGCTTGGGAATGCTCTGGAGAGGAACTGACCAAGCTTAAATTTCAAACAACTGCAAAACTACCTATAGTCACTCTTCACAACCATTTCTGGGAACAGTCCTCCAACTCAGATCAACATCTGATACCAATGACCTTGGATGCAGAGATGGAAAATAGAGAGTGGAGAAACAGGTGCAGGAATAAGAGAGTTCTGTCCAGAACAGAAGAGATGCTTCCTGTCCTGCAGTAGCTGGGTCATTCACCTAGTCTAGGTACAAGAGACGGGAGGTAAATATCAGAACATGTTGCGGGTAAGATACACACATGTAAGATAAACCTGTAGTTATATACAGTCTGTGTCTGACAGAAATGAAATTTCAAAACTTCCACAGGGTCCTGCATCTACATCTGTACCTGTACATACTGCTCAACATAAAATTTGCTTAAAAGGATGAGTGAATTAATGAATGATTAAATGACAGAATTCTACCAGGGAGAGGAGTCATTTATTAATTTAATCAGCTTATATTTACTTAGCACTTCCTGTGGGCCAGGAAATGTGCGGAGGATACCATTGCTAGGGCTATTCCTGTGAATGAAACAATCTTAGTTTCTTCTCTAGTTCTCATTCTCCCTAGATGTTCTGCCTCTCCTTTAGATCCCATCCAATTTAAGCATCCAGGAATTACTCAGCTTACAAGCATCCCAAAGCTATTTGCAACTGTGGCCCTATAAGCCACTCCTTTATTTCTGAACTGCTGGTGCTCCAAACCTGGTCTCTGATTCCAAACCCTTGGATCTGGTGTTTTACTATCAATCTGTGTGCCACAGCTGTGTAACAACACACTAAAAAATTTAGCAATTTAGTGAAATAATCACTATTTCTTATTGATCATGCATCTCTAAGTCATTTACTTGATTCTGCCTATCGAAGCCAGGTTTGGCAACTCTTGGGGTTATAGCTCACCAATTGGAAGCTGGCTGGTGGACCAGCTTACCTGGTCCAGAATTATCTTTTTCACATACTTGACATTTAGCTGTCTGTAGGTGGCTGGACCACATGATTCTCATCAGCCAATTGATTATCTGGCCCCTACATTTTGTTTTGTTTTGTTTTAACATAGAGGTAGGAGTCCCAAGAGAAACAGCAGAAACATAAATAGTTCTTGGAGCCCAGGTATGAAGCTGGCACAGCCTCACTCTGCTACATTTTTTCAACTTAACCAACCATGAAGTCAACCTGGATTCAAGAGGTATTGAAACTGAGCCCCTGTCTTGATAAGAAAACCTGCGAAGTCATATTATAAAGGCCTGGATATAGGGAGAGGTAGAGAATTGGGGCCATTTTTAGGCTGACTCTTGGAGCTTGACTTTGTTTCTAAAGTTTGAATCTCTCATCTTTCACAGGTGGTATCAAACCACATCTCTGGCTTTCCATCAGGGAAAAATCTCCACACAATTTCCAGCCTACTAGGGGGCAGCCCCTGAAGCCAGCTCTTTCCTTTCAAGAAGGAAATTTAGATCCCATCCATGAGCCAGTTCCTTTATTATTAAGTAATCTTTCTCTCATCTTGAAAAGAAAAAGAATCCCTTCAGCTATTATTAAAAATAGATATGTGAACCAAGCTGAACTCCAGCTGACAACTGTAATCAAAATTCTGATACCCAGAGAGGGCAGACCACATAAGAAGAGGCCTCACAAAATGCTCCTGTAATCAGGTTCAATTCTTGTGGAAAGACAGAAATAAAACACCATCTTTTCTCAACTCTAAAACATTTTTTTAACATTGCTAGAGCTGAGATGTCTTACAATTGATATGTACCTATGATTCAGCAAGGCTCATGACCACCCCTCACCCAGCCAATACCCCCACCAAAGTAAAGCTATATTAAAAATATAGTTCATCTTTCAACTGATGAAATCTTCTAACTGTAGTGGGCCACCACTCTTCATTGCCAAGTGCCAACTGACTGCTTATCAGGATGATTCAAACTGAAGGACGGGAAAGTGAGGTGGTGAGAACTGGAAGAGCTTCCAAAAGCTTCAGTGTGTTATGTTTCCAATTCAGAGAATTAGAAGTAATACTGGGAATGCTGGGAAAGGCGACACAAATAACCAATCATTTTCCTTGCTTGACATGTACTAGAATGGATGCTGATCCCTGCAAGTGAATGGATTTGAGTTCACCTGTCTCCCCCTCCTCTGCTATGTACTCTCTGACAAACAGGATGGAGAAAAAATGTAAAATCAGGGAAAAGGAAGAAGCCAGAACCACATAAAACTACAAGTTATTTGATGGTCTTTGAATAAGGAGCTGACATCAGCTAGCACTGTTTTTTTGGTTGGTTATTTGATTGGTTGGGTTGCTTTTCCTGTGTCCATTGCAGTAATTAATATGGCAGGCTCTGATAAAGAATAACTTTGAGACCTCAAGACCATAAAGCTAAGTGAAATACACAGAAGGTTAAATGTCTCATAATTTCTCTTACATAAGAAACTAAAAATATAAATTATTTAATGAGCAAAATAAAAGATAGATGAGAGCAAACAGCAAAATAGACCATGTGAAGATGGGAAGAGATCTGGGGTAAGGGGACACAGGAGGTGGGGAAGGGAAGAGGGAAGTAAAAAGGATCAAGATGTGAGATGATAGACAAATAGATAGATAAATAGATACCAATTCCCCATGATGAATATCATAGATATATGCTAATAAAAAGGGGGAAACAGCAATGTGATTTAAGTGAGGGTAAATTTGCTACTGAGCATTCTCCTTTTTTCAAATTTTCAAAAATCCTGAACACGAAAAGGGTAGAGTCATCCTTGCTCAAACCAAGTATGCATGATTATTTTGTTTAACCTTGAAATAAGTCATACTTCATAAACACAGGATTCACTGTATGAATTAGAACAATGTGTGTAACTGTACTCCTATCTCTAAATGAATGTGTAGTTTCATATATCCAAAATGTCTTATGAGTGCTCAGAGACTTACTCAGAAAAGCCACAGACCAAACGGGAAAAATGTAGACTGAATTTTTATGACTCTGAATAGGTTAGTGCAGAAGATAGGTCACTGCAGAGAGGGAGGATGACTTGCGCCTTTGATTCAACCACCTCTCCTGCTAGCCTCCCACCTCCCGTACACCTCCATCCCAGGTCAGTGAGCTTCCCACATTACCACAGAGGCAGGCTCCCACTCTATTTACTCCACCTGAGCCTTAAAACACGGAAAGGGAGCCACGCTGAATGGGGTTTTCTTGGCAAAGCCCTGTATTTAGAAATCAAAGAAGTCACTTTTGGGGCATGTGTGGAAGGGGATGGAGTGGAGAGAGAGAGAAAGTGGGCTTCTGCTGACAGACAGCTCCTCGTGCCTCCTGGGAGCAAAGATTAGTTCAGGGTCTCAATGGCAGGGAGTCAAGCCAAGCAGACATAAGGATGTTCCCAGCTCTCAGTCCCCAGAGACTGGTACTTGCCATCAAGAAAGTGGAGAGGCTTTTACAAGACAGGCTAAATGAGCCCAGATGCTTGTAGCCTCAGAAACTTCCACGCAGATCCCTGTTGAAGACCCTGCTCCCTGCACTGTGGCTCCCCAGAGTCATATGGCTTCATTACCGCAAGGCCCTTAAAAACCCAAGGGGACCCACAGAGCCCTGGGGATTGCAGTGGGGCTCTCACGTCCCAAGGAGGAATGCAGGGAAAGCCCTGGAGTGGCTCGCAGCATGCCATAGGCCTGGGGCCTTCCTGGCAGGACGGATGTCTCTATTCCTGGAGCCGAAAGTTCTGAGACCTAAAGAAAGGGATCCCTTAGGGACTGTAATGAATGTCGTGCTCCAGCAGCAGTAGCTCGGTTCAGCTGCTTGATTAATGACACAAGAGAAGACTGGAGGCAAATCTAGCAGGAGAGCAAACCCTTACTGGCTGCCTGCCCTGGATAGGATCCGGCACCTCACACTGCACAAAGGAGACTGCAGAGGGCTCCTAAGACTTCTTCCAGAGCCTGAGCCCAGGGCAAAACCTGTGCAGGGTCTGCCTGGGTCTCAGCTTGAGAGTCCTGAGGGCACAGCCATGTGCCCTAGAGCCAGCCAAGGGGAAAAAGGCCTCCATCTGCTCCTTCCCAATTCCCTGCTCCAGCCAGGGGGAGGGGAACGCCTCAGCTGTTAGGCCAGGTCCTGCTTGGCTATTGGCTGACACATTTTCAAAGCTCCTCTCAGAGGCTTTTATGAAACTGCTGTTGCTGGGCAGCAGCTGAAGCCATTTGCCCTGAAAAATAGAAGGAAGCAGGTGTGACCATTCGCCCTAACCTGACCCTCAGAATACCCTCCAGCTGAGTGAGTTACTTTGTCCCTGTTTCAATGAGCATAGCAAACCCCATACCTTCACATTCCTCCCAAGTGCAACTAGAAGCATCGCTTTTCCTGGCTTCTATGGAAAGGAAAGGAAGGGCCAGTCCAGGTGGAATTGCAGAGGAGGCCCTGGTACAGCTGCGCCTGGCGCCAGCAGGTCCAGAATGCAGCTTCCACCTTCTCATCTTCGTCTTCATGAAATAAATAAATAAATAAACAAATAGTTCCTGAAAGCCACGAGTGTCTCAGGAAGACAAAGTATTTTTTGCTGAACTTCTCATTTTAATAAGTACATCAAACGGATGCAACACTTAACTAAAAATTAATGGGATCTCTATTTTTGTTAACTGATGAAATGTTGTATCTGAAAATTATTTGAATTTGAAATTTTGTATTCAAGCGAATTCTTTCATAATCACTGAATTTTATCATTACAACAACCCAGTGGACAACTTACTTTGGAGAACATTAAGCCCCCAGGAAAAAAAAAAAACACCTTAATTATCTAAGGACTTATAATGAGTAATAGAGAAGCAGACTTGAGTTCAAGTTTTCCAAATCTCAATCCGATATTCTTCTATAGATTTTAGTGACTGAATTGCATTTTAAATCATTGAAACAAACTCATCATATAAATTTTCCCCGTATGTTTGGCATGTTTTCTTGGGAGCATGTTTAATGTGTCAAACATGACATTAAGATCTTCTCCTTCACTTATCTATAGCTCTTTCCCAAATAAGTCCTATAAATGAAAATGGTGACACACAGGTGAAACAATGGGGATTTGAATAAATGAGCTATGGGCAAGCATTGATGTCTCTGAGCACAGTCCTGACATTGTAACAGTAGCACTTTTTAAATGTTTGGTGGACAACAAAATGTCCAACTCAGAGGATAGCACAGATCTGAGTTATCAGCCCTTGGATCACATCTATGTCCAATCTTCTTTTGAGACAAATGTAACTTTTTCCTGCTTTAAAGTGAACCACAAAGGAAGTTCCAATAGTACTTATATCAAAAGCAGCCACCAGTGGAGGAACTAAAATTACAGGGTTGAACTCAAGGTTACTGTTTACATGTACCTTCATACCCAGCAGCCTGAAACACTGAATGCTACTCACAAAAAATAAAATCTTGACTTCCGGCCAGAGATGGAGCTAGAGCTAGGTGAAATTAGAAAGCAGGACTCCTATCTAAATAGACTGAGGCAAAGGCATCTTTCCAAAATATAGGTTAGGACATAAGCTTGGAATTGCATATTTAATCAGAGTCATTTAGAACACCCTTTCTTATCCAGCACTGTAGAATAAATATAGTACTCATGGTAGCTGCTCAAAACAGAAAACCTACTGGAGGAGCGAATGAAGAGGTGAGTACAGTTGATCCTAGTGGCACAATCTTTGCATTGAAATTCACAGGCTGTCACCTACTCTCTGAGCTTCCCTCTTTTGGAGTGGTAATTCTGGGCTTTAAACCACGGTACTGTCTTTTATCAACCTGCTAACCTGAAAAGTAATGATAGATAGATCAAGACCCAAACCTAAATAAAATATTCACACTATCTTTGACTTGCTAAATAAATACATTTATCCAGTGACTTTTTAAGATATTCACTTCTTCACTTACATTATTTAACCCCTAGATGATAATATTAATGGGTCTTTCAATTCAACTCAAAGGCATGAGTCACTGTGAGATGATTCAA